>CM023490.1:85752610-85886687 GCA_013339685.2 Hyalomma asiaticum | reverse complement strand
AGAAAGCCGCGCGAGTGCAAGTGCCGTCTGCTTACTCTTCTTTGGTCTTTCGGAATGTGCTGCTTCACATATACGGTATAAGACAACTCCTTGCACAACTGGGCTTAATCGGTTGTCGGTAGTACCGTGAGGCATATTTAAAAAAAATTTCAAACATTCGCCGCCGCAGCAGTGACAAAACGTTATGCATGTAGCTCGCGCATAACAAAAACGCCTCACTAACCTTAACTTTGTGCGAGGACATGTAACCTGCGCCCCGAGAAATGACGATTCCCAACGACGGAATAGAAGCTGAGTCACCCTCGATCGCATTTGCTTAAAGCGGGCTTACGAAGTTATTTGCAGATGCTCCCGCGTATGGTGTTGCGCGCAGACTCGCCACGGTGGTCTAGTGGTTATGACACTCGGCTGCTTATCCGAAGGTCGCGGGATCGAATCCCGGCCGCGCCGGCTGCATTTCGACGGAGGCGAAATGTTGAGGCCCGTGTACTGTGCGATGTCGGTGCACGTTAAAGGCCAACTCCGGCGATTTTTTCATGTCAACGGGTGCTGATGAAATTCACTGGGTACGTTACTCTGCGTACTTACATCATGCCCTGAGAAAATGAGGCTCGAGAGTTGCACATATTCCTTACAAATGAATTTAATTAATTGACTCGAACGCCCTACCTTACCACCCCTTCAGTTACAGGCGACATTGGGTATGACGCTACAAGTGTCCAACGCGGAGAATGCCGGGATAGTGCAGACGACGCCAGCCCGGCAGCGACGAGAACGCGGACAAGAGCACGATTGTGCGCTAGAGCCAGGCGTTATGGCCGGTTCCCACTAGCGGCAAAAACGCGCGCGGCGAGCGCTTCCGCGGCACGCACGCGTCAAGTCCCCACTCGCGTTTTGCGGCAAGCGGCGACGAGGCAGCCAAGAACGACCTTGTGTTGTTCCATTCGAAAGGTCTCGCGAAACGTGAGCTCTAATCAGACGATTTCGTCTTTCGTCGACCATGCATGTCTTTCTAGCGCTACTGCTGGTCACGCTATCAAAAAAACTGCTACTGCGAGGATACTTCTTGCCCGGCGTCTCGGTACGGGTAGGCTTAAAGAAAACTGTATATAGGTCTGGGCATGGCCTCTGAGATTTTACGACGGCCATGTAACTTTCAAATCTCAGAGGCTGTGTGTTATGGTTCGACGCTTGACGGATAGATGGCGCCACGCGTCCGCACCACCGTGTAAAAAAAAAAAGGAGAGGCGGAGAAGTCGGATTGGATAGCAGGAATGGAGAAGCCGTCATTGAACTACAGAAAAGAGAAAGACGAAATCAAGAGAGAAAAATTTTACGATAATTCAAAGGGAAGCGCTTTACTGTTTGAAGCAAGGTCCGGTTGCCTGAGAACCCGAAGTTACAGAGCGAAATTCAATAAAGAAGGGGACACATGTACGTGCTGTGGAAAATCAGTCAGTCAGTCAACGAACTTTATTCACAAATTGTCCTGAGGAGCCGATGCCCTTCAAGAGAAGCTAGGGAAAGGACAGACCATATTTTGATTGAATGTACAGATGTCCACCCAGGTGTAGCTGTGGACACTACCCTACAGGAGGCCATGGGTTTCAGGAGTAACACGGGAAAGCTGAACATGTCGGCGATAGAGATAAGTAAAAGGCGCTTAGAGTATTGGTGGCGCAAAAGTATGGAGCAAATAGAATCCTAATATCCATCCATCCAACCGTCCGCACGTCTCCGCGTCTCGCTTCTGATTGGTGCTTGTTTCGCGGCGGCTGCGAAAGAATGGGTCTCGACCCATTCGAGCATCTGCCGCGCGTTGCTGCCGCTTTTCACGAATCTCGTCGCGCGCGTTTTTTCCGCTAGTGGGGACCGGCCTTTACAAGTTGCTGCCGTGTGGATCGTATAGTGCTGTCGGGTGGCAAGTGGTGTTGCGTTGTTGGCTGCAGAAACAACTCACAACGCGCAGCAACTAAGGAAAGTTAGTTATCACAACTTTCCTCGCGACGATGCACTTCGCGAGCGGTGGATCAGTGCTATCCGGCGGACGCGCTGAGCGTCTGCTCTCCAGCGCTTTCGAGCTTCGCGCTGTCGCGACCGGCATGCCTTGCGCACCCTCCCACTAGACACTTGTGACGTCACTCGTAGGGACACGGCTTGGCTGCTCGGAGGAGTTTTCGGTTTCGTTTTCACGTTTTCTCGCTTATTTAAAATTATTTTCTAATTCTAGGGGCAATTATGCTGTCATACGGGCGACAGGGGGGTCTCTAGAAGCTAAAAATGCCACTACTTTGACACGGTCAGAAAATCGCCGGAGTTGGCCTTTAAAGAACCCCAGGCGGTCAAAATTTCCGGAGCCCTCCACTATGGCGTCTTCCATAGTTGGAGCTGGTTTTTGGGACGTTAAACCCCACATATAACATATCATGCCAGCTCTTGAGTCGATAACAAATCGCAGAGTACGATTTAGAACAGGGAATGTCGCGGGAGCCAACGCAAAGGCGTACATAAACGAACGCTGGAGAAGGCAGTTGCCGCCCTGACGAAGACAAGTCCGCTTGTCGATACGTTGGCTCCCGCGACATTCCCTGTTCTAAATCGTACTTTGCGATTCGTTCATCGATTCGAGCATCCACCTTTCCCTGAGCTTCTCATGCCAGCTCTTGTTACACAATGCGCTTCGATTATTTCTCGAGTTATTTGTGACAGGTGCTTTTTTACCACCTCACAGTGATCAAAGAAATTGGAACATCCACAATCGGCGGCAGTGAATTCCAATGTGTCCTTGGATTGCTTTATGCACATTGTAAAGGGGGGAGGGGTGTGCTTGTAATCAATCGCCACTTACATACGGCGACCTAGGGGCGCAGTTACATGATTCTACCACCTGAGTTCATGGACCGGATGGATCACGCTTCTCGACGATCCGTAATCTTCCATAGACGCGTAAACTTAGGCTTCTGGAAGACTTTCATAAGTACCCGGAAATGGTCACCATCCTTATCAACGAAGCAAAGCCCATGGTGATGGTTCTACCGAAGCCAGCCTAAACCCGTTCGAGTGCATGATGCAATGCGGGTATCTCTAACTTCAAACATCCGGAGGGTAACACAATTGATGGTTCAGCTACTAGATTGGTTCTTCAAAATCAGTTTCTCCATTTCTTTATTTTACTGATGGAGGACAACAAAAAGCTGCGAAAAGGCGGCTTGAGTAGTCCGCAGCTTGGAAACTCGTAGCTTCCTTCGTTACACCCGTGTAGAATTTTTTCCACGTGTCTTAGTCCACGTTATTGTGAGAATACGCCGATTTACTCAGTGAGCTAAGCTTCGAGTTGTAGTTGAAAAAGACATCAAAGAAGCTTTAGATCGCCTTGCACCTGCACTCTAAAAACAGTGTGTGCTGGGCACTCACTTTAGGGGAGTACTTTCCTGTCCCAAATTTAACTCCCTTTTTCAGAGTAGATCAACCCCATTTTATGCAGAGTACAAGAACTCCCCTGAGGCATGACCCTAGCACTCCACCTGACGGGGTACCGGTACTCTCGCCGAAACAGGGTAGTAGGACGCCTCCGAAGGGGATTCTAACACTTTTGAACAGAGCTTTAGTACTCCACGAAATGGGGTGCTAGTACTCCCAGAGGGAGTAGCAGAGACAAAAAAGTAGAGTACGCATAAGAGTTGCGCGTCTGTTTTCCAAACGCCGCCAGCTGCGAAGCAACCAAGCGTTGCCGAGAAGGTGACGTTCAGGCCAACTTTTGTGCTTCTCGGCGTCCCCGCTGCAGCAAACTCGGTTATCGCCAGCGGTTCGTGGTTCGTTAGAAAGGAAGAGACGCTAATTTTTGTCTCCCATAATGGGGACGCGGATAAGCCCTATCGCCAGTCCTGTTCAAAGCGAATCCTGCTGAACTTGGCCCGTGTTGGAGCGCGTTCCGAGCACTGATTTCACGACACGCATGTTGCGTTTTTATGACGCGGATGTTGCGTTTTTACAGTGGCTACCGATTAACCCTGCAGCATTTCTGTAGGAACGAAAAATGACAGTTTGCTCTGCTCCCAACTGCACCAACCGTTCGTCACTAAGCTGTCGCTGCGTTTTATTTGGTGTTAGGGTTCAAAGCAGTCTACGAGCGTTGGAAAACTGCCCATTCTCGGTCGGTGATGCCGCCTGTAAAAACTGAGCGTGGCTTCGCCGCATAGCTTTGGTTGCTTGCTGGCCAAGATGGCGGACCTACGCGCAACCCTGCTACCTGCGGTAGCGTAAACAGTAACTATAAAAAGAAGCACACTGCGTTTTTCGACCATGCTGCAATCGGCAGGCATTTGTTTACATCACTGAACATAGAACGTGCAAATTGACATGACACAACGCACACTCACGCTAACCATATCAAAGCACACAACCCACATCATCTCTTGGTAGTCTTACGCTGAAGTCCGATATATATATATATATATATATATATATATATATATATATAACCCTTATAGTTGACCTGCTATGCAGCGCCAGTCATTCAGCAAAAAGTATGCATAGAACAGGTGTATATTTAGGGTTGCCTCATACGTACCGTTCCCCACACAGATCTGTTAATCTAAACGCGCGGAATATAGTGTCTTTTCATTCTCTTTTACACGCCGCCCCGCCACGTTGGTCTAGTGGCTATGCTACTCGGCTGCTGATCCGAGGGTCGTAGGATCGAATCCCGGCCGTGGCGGCTGCATTTCTATGGAGGCGAAATGTTGAGGCCCGTGTGCTGCGCGATATCAGTGCACGTTAAATAACCCCAGGTGGTCGAAATTTCCGGAGACCTCCACTACGGCGTCTCTCATGAGAGCTGGTGTTGGGACGTTAAACCCCACAGATCATCTGTTTGACACGGCAAACGCGCGTTCGCACTGCTGGTTCGCGAAAATGCAAAATGCACCTGAGCAAGCACGTACGAACGCAATAGTGGCTGATTTTCATCAACGCCAGCGAAGAACAGCAGCATCCGGGTGCTCTGCTACCACCCACTTCTACACTGTAAAAGAAAAATACTCCCAGGTGGGAGTAAAATGCCTGTCCTCTAGCGACCCCCCTATTGGGAGTTTTCTTCTACTCCGGACCTCCGGAGTAAAGCTTTTACTCCGGCTGGCCGGAGTTATTGCGTGGTGCCTCCGGACTACTTTTTGCTATTTTTCACTCCGGCTCGCCGGAGTTATTGCGTGGTGCTTACGGACTACTTTTCGCTGTTTTTCACTCCGGCGGGCCGGAGTTCTTGCGTGGCGCCTCCGGACTAATTTTCACTGTTTTTCACTCCGGCTAGCCGGAGTTATTGTGTGCCTGCCTCCGGACTACAGTTTGCTGTATGCTACTCCGACGCGCCGGAGTTTTTACGGACGCCTCCGGACTATTATTGCTGTTTACATCCAAGCTGACCGGAGTCATTCTGTGGTGCATCGGATTATTTTTTATTATTTCAGAGTGATCGTTTTAATAATAATAATAATAATAATAATAATAATAATAATAATAATAATAATAATAATAATAATAATAATAATAATAATAATAATAATAATAATAATAATAATAATAATAATAATAATAATAATAATAATAATAATAATAATAATAATAATAATAATAATAATAATAATAATAATAATAATAATAATAATAATAATAATAATAATAATAATAATAATAATAATAATAATAATAATAATAATAATAATAATAATAATAATAATAATAATAATAATAATAATAATAATAATAATAATAATAATAATAATAATAATAATAATAATAATAATAATAATAATAATAATAATAATAATAATAATAATAATAATAATAATAATAATAATAATAATAATAATAATAATAATAATAATAATAATAATAATAATAATAATAATAATAATAATAATAATAATAATAATAATAATAATAATAATAATAATAATAATAATAATAATAATAATAATAATAATAATAATAATAATAATAATAATAATAATAATAATAATAATAATAATAATAATAATAATAATAATAATAATAATAATAATAATAATAATAATAATAATAATAATAATAATAATAATAATAATAATAATAATAATAATAATAATAATAATAATAATAATAATAATAATAATAATAATAATAATAATAATAATAATAATAATAATAATAATAATAATAATAATAATAATAATAATAATAATAATAATAATAATAATAATAATAATAATAATAATAATAATAATAATAATAATAATAATAATAATAATAATAATAATAATAATAATAATAATAATAATAATAATAATAATAATAATAATAATAATAATAATAATAATAATAATAATAATAATAATAATAATAATAATAATAATAATAATAATAATAATAATAATAATAATAATAATAATAATAATAATAATAATAATAATAATAATAATAATAATAATAATAATAATAATAATAATAATAATAATAATAATAATAATAATAATAATAATAATAATAATAATAATAATAATAATAATAATAATAATAATAATAATAATAATAATAATAATAATAATAATAATAATAATAATAATAATAATAATAATAATAATAATAATAATAATAATAATAATAATAATAATAATAATAATAATAATAATAATAATAATAATAATAATAATAATAATAATAATAATAATAATAATAATAATAATAATAATAATAATAATAATAATAATAATAATAATAATAATAATAATAATAATAATAATAATAATAATAATAATAATAATAATAATAATAATAATAATAATAATAATAATAATAATAATAATAATAATAATAATAATAATAATAATAATAATAATAATAATAATAATAATAATAATAATAATAATAATAATAATAATAATAATAATAATAATAATAATAATAATAATAATAATAATAATAATAATAATTTCACTCCAGCTGACCGGAGTCATTCTGTGGTGCATCCGGATTATTTTTTATTATTTCAGTACGGCGGGCCAGGAATTCTGTGTGACGCACCGGGAGCACCTCTGTGTATTTTTCTTCCCGCTCCGGCTGGCTAGTCTCTGCATGCCTCTTTTCAGACATCTAAATGGTATTTATTAATCGGCCAGGTTGGAGATGTGTGGTGCATTGCGAGTGATCGTTTTACCCCATCATCAACATAAAACATTGAGAAACAAATGCTGTATAAAAGTTTATTGCATGATTCGCACAGCGTGCAAACAGGGCACACAAACAAATAAAGCACCAAAAGTGGCAAGAAATAGTACAATAATTGCAGTACAATGCAGTAATATGCACAAGCACAACCATAAGCACTTTTTCACACTGTACAGTTATTCAGGCTGCAATGAACAAACGTTTTTTGCTGGAGTAAAAGAAAGGCAAAATAACGAAACAGGGAACAGATGATTTCGCACTGAAGACAATATTTATATATATATATATATATATATAATCTGCATGAACGTGTCAGAAACACAACGCTAGCTGTTGTCGCCAAAGCTTAAAAAGAGGCAGTGGAACTGTTTACGAAGGATAATTCTGCGCGTCGCCCGCGTATGTGCACTGTGGTTTGCATTCCACTGTGTCCAGGCCTGCCGGCAGCACGCCAACCATGTGTTCTTTGGCCGCAGTACTGTGGTGTGGGCCATTCGAACTAACGTAGCCCTGCACCGCAAACGTTGTTCTAATGCAACGTTGCGCTATACTTGTTGAGAATGCAGGTGCGCGCCCTTCCTTTTCCGTTATATATATATATTTTGCGTTTCTTGAAAACCACGGAACGACCATTATCCGGGGCTTTGCCTTTTCTAACAATGCTTCTAAGTACTGCACGACAACTGTCACTCAAACTAGTGAGAGAGGAACAGACGGGGGGAGCTAACAGAGGGATTGTAGAAGCGGGACCGTGAGAACGAACCACAAGAACGACTCGGAGAGCGGACGAGAAGGGACCCAACGACGACCGATCCGAAGAGATTTGTTTGGTGCATTTGGAATTACGTTTGTTTAAAGCTGCAAATGCATGTAAATAAATAACGTGAAAATATCGAAGCGTTTCTTCCACTCAACGAGCATCAAGCGGTTGCTTGATGCTCGTTGAGATCTACACTGAAGAATTACATCGAACAATACTGTGCCACTCGATAACTCTTCTTCACATGCTATTTCCTCTATCTCATTCTGCGTGTGGGTTAACATTATCAATAATAATAATAATAATAATAATAATAATAAAGCACAAGTGCAAATACTGAAACAAGACGATTTTATCGTTTAATTTGCTCCTGAAATCCGCTTCTACGCCAACGGCCGCACCGTACGGCTGTATTTGGCAGAGGAAGCTGGGCCTTGAGGCACGCGACTGATGCGGTTTGTGTTGACTGATTGGGCAGGATATAAAGACTGAGTGTACGACACTATGCTGTACGTCAACCGCGTACAGCACCTAAGATTCAAGACAAGCTCTGCACTTTTCAAAGCTAGAAAGCGGACAAATTTGTGCAGTAGTGGGAGTGCGCTTGCAACAGCCGCTAGGTGTGACACCCGTCGGTTTAGCTCAACAGTGCGAACCTAGGCATTTGAATGTGATATGTGAGTGCAATGTCACCATCTCTAGCACCAACAAGAGGTGAAAAGAACATAGCAAAAGCACACACCTTTCTGGTTATGCTCCCTCTCTATGCCCTTATTTTGAAGCACTACATTTAAAATCACAGAAGTGGGTCCAACTCGATCAAAGCCCACAGGGCATGCTCAAAGAACTAACTGCTTGATCTAAGTGCTTGCATTGAAGTTGAATAATTTCTATTTGGCAGCGCCAATTTTTGTAGTTCTTTCTGCGTTTACCTCAAGAAAAAAAAAACAAAAGTTTCTTATTCATATGTTTGGTGAAATATTAACAAGGTCACTGAAGTTTATTGCAAAGGGTCTTTCAGTTAATTCGCCTCAGATTGTAAAAAAAAAAAGTTCCACACAGGCGCGTTACAACGATGCAATCATACTAGTATTTACTGTCGTATAGACCATCTGACACATTTTTTTTTTCAATTAACTCAGGCAAATAACTCTGGCTTATTGTTTACCCTACATTTAGGCTGTTCTTTTAAGCGAAAAATATTCATTCGAGAAGTTGAAAGCATTCGAACTAGTGTACGGGCAACGTACTTTAATAGTGCATCGGTTTCAATTTTTCCGGGATTTTAAAGGGGCCTTACAAGTTACAACACTTTTGAATATAGTCAGAGAACGGCGCAGGTCTATGGAGGATGCTCCTGTGAACATGTCAGGGAAATATTAATGCACTGCACGCACCACTCAATTCGCAATTTGGTTTTAAACTCAGCTGGAAAGCGCCTGCTCTTAATTTCAGTAAGTGACGTCACCGGGGCTACGACTACGCCACTTGCTTTTTTTCAGTCCTTTAAGAGATACACGCCCATTTCCTTCATTTGTTTAATTTAAAACGAAGAAATAAAGCATAGCAGATTATCTTCCGTTCTCATGAAATCAGCCAACGCTGTTCTTTTTTTTTTTCAAGCGAATTAGCCGGCGCCTCCAGTGATGTCATTTGTTGAAAGAAGAGCGGGCGCTTTCCAGCTGTGTTCGAAACAATATCTTGGATTCCCTGGAGCGTGCAGTGCAATAATATTTGGCCCAAATGTTCACAGCAGCCCTTCACGACTGATCGGCACCTCTTTCTGACTTTACCCAGAAAAAAAAAGAAAAGAAAAAAGAATAGAGGGCTTCAAGCTTGCACTAAGCCGCGAAAAGCTCATGCACAGCGAAGCTAATCGGTGACATGCTTATTGCTGTGACGAGGTTGAACTTGACCACATATTCCAGATCTGCTCCGCGCCGTCGATTTCGTTCTCGCGTAGCGGCAAGCCTTCGATTTTCGGATCGCGGTTTCTTCCTCGCGAGTGCGATTTAGCTTCGGGCTACCCATGGCTGCATGCGTTTGTGCATAGCCTCGCGCCGTGAGAGGACGCATGCTCTCGCAGTGCGAAGCAATGCACAAACGCAGAGCTTCGCGAGACACTGTGCACCAGGCATATCAACGCATACAGGATTTTTCTTTCTCCTGCTTGCGGCCGCCAGCCGCCGTTTTGCCAGTGTATAGTAGTGGGCTTCGGCCATGTGCGCAGGAGAAGAAAGAAGCGCGCATGTCGTAGCGTCGTATGTGTTCGGGAACATCATCATCATCACCACTGTGCATTCGGCATTGCATAGTTCGCCCGGTCTCTTGGGGACATGAACTAAAGGTGATGACATTTTTTTTTCTTTGGTTGTCCGGACAAGGAACGATTTGTTAAAAAAGCTTTGCTGTTTAAAGTGCTGTCGGACCCCTTAAAGAAAGTGCGCAAGGTTCGAATATACGACGGGACTGGGCACTTGCGTGCAGTGACATCAGCTCCTTCGAACATATACCAACAAGCAATCGATGATGCACATAGACCGTATGCATCAACTAGCCGAGAGGGCGTAAAGTGTGGTCACGTCTTGTCAATACTCTTGTGGCGTGTCCAGTGCTGTATGCCTTCGCTCATCACCGATCATCTTGTTGTAGCATGTTTGAGAGCGCTGATGACAAGTCTTGGAAACGCTTCGTCACGTGGTACTTTTTCGAATCTCCCAGACCTTTTAGGAGCCCAAAAAACGTAAAGCCACTGAACCTATTACCATGATTTTACATTATCAGGACAATAATTTACATGCTGCCAAATTCCCAATTGAGCAATTTGTGTTTAATGCAACTGCTTGAAACTTAGATAACTATAATGTTCATTGAAACAATAGCCTGAGCCAGTTCATCGAAACAATAGCCTGAGATGGACAAGATAACAGTCAACAATACCAATATGGTAGCGTCCTTGAAGTTCACTCGTGAATTTTTATAAACCCTGCCTTTTTATAAACCCTGCGTGCTACCGTGTTTTGGACAATTTCTTTCTGCTTCCGGTCGACAAACCACGAAGCTAACAAAGCTACCTGCTTCATTTAACGGTTAAAGGGCTGTTCATCCTACTGGAGCTGTTGTCATGAAACTCCTTTTTTAAAACACAACACCGGCTGGGCTGTGCGATATATTTCTGCGCACACATTGAAACATTTCAGTAGAGTTTTAGCAATAGCGAAATAAAAACCGATATACAGGGCGTCCCACTTAAACGTAATGTAATTTTTTAAACGTAATGTTAGTTAGTTTTTAAAAATGACGGAGCATGCTAGCGAGTTGTAACAAACTCGGCCGTGTAAAGGATCAAGTCTCCTAGTGTTACGAGGTTTTTTCATTCTTCATGATCAATTAATTAGAATAAACTAATTACCGAACTTTCTATTTGTTCGCTTCAGTAAGAAATTGTCGATACAACAAATTCATATTTGCGTGCGCCCAATTCCTTCACAATGCCAATGCCCCGAAAGTTGTAGATCAAATAAAAAAAAAATTCCTTTAAGCAGCATTGATAGGTATTTTGATACGTACCGTTAAAGAAAGCCCACGAAATGTAAAAGTAACCATGTGACAGCGCCACTCATTCGGCGAAAAAAAAACTATACATGCGCTTGTACCTGCAGCGCTGTAGCAATCAGACGCACAGTGCGAGTGACGACGAAAGTCCATTATTACGCTCCGTAGTGACGTTGCATAAAGATGTGTTTTTTTATTAAATGTGGGAACATGGGAATGTAGGCTGCATAAAGATATTATTCTCTTCGATTCGTCGAATGAAGCCCGCGCACGCACAAACACGCATCTTGTGGCCACCACAAACGCCAAGCATGTCTCGGACAGCGCTGCAGAGACAAGCGGACGTTCTTCCCTGATCGGCTGCCTCGAAGCGCTAATTTAGTGGCGCTGTCAAACGGTTATTGTATATCGCGGGCTTTCTTTCACGGCACATACAAGCAGACCATTTCACATTTCAATTTGATCTACAAGTATCCCAGCGGCAATGTCTTGCTGAAGCGAATAGTTAAACAAGTTGTCTCCTTAGTTTCGGCCAATTTATTGATTTTGGAAAACGAAAAAAGAAATCGTAACACTAGGGCACTTGATCCTCAACATGTATGAGTTTTTTGCAAATCACTAAGACGCTCCATCATTTTTGAAAACCTGGTTACACTTAGGTGGGGCATCCTGTATGTGTCGGGGCAACCAAAAAGAGAAAAATGTATGGTGCTCAGCTCGTCAGACAGAACTATGTCTGGCATACTCATGCCACACCAAATACAACAAGGAGATTTAAAGCACGTAACAAAATAACACACTGCAATGAAAGTTCGGCAGCAATAAAGGTATCATAGTACACCTTTGCTTTTGTTAGATTATGACTAAACGTGCAAAGAAAGGGCAACCAAGGTCGTTATCGGCCGCTACACGAGAAAAGCAACTTTGCACTGCTGGCAAGTAGCAGTTTCAGATTAGCTTATACCACGAAATAAGCCGCCCTTGATTGCTACATAATCAGCCAAAAGCGAAAATAGACATTTTCTTCTTACTTAACTTCGCACTTCATGACTGTGCGAGAAACATTCCTGAAACCTTATACAAAGAGTGAAGGGAGACTCATAACAAGGTAAACTACGTCCCAAAGCATTTAAACGGCGAAAGTAAATGTGTTATGCACGACAAAGGAACAAGAAATGAGCAAGTTGTAATAAGTCAGAGTCGCATATGCATGTCAGTTCCTAGAATGCGCGAAACTTCCTTACAGAACATGTTGAGGCAAGATAAATTCTTTTATCAGGATGACACTACAACAGCCATGTCTGCCTTGAAAATAAAAAATAAAAACTTCACAATTTAATCCGAAAACGTACTTAACAGTTGCCCGCTGCAACAAGCCGTATTCCCGGAACACACGCGTAGGCCAAGGATCGGGAGCGCGGTCGAGGCTTGCACTTGCACTTGGATAGAAGAGGGGAGAAGAAAGACCCAAACCAACTTCTCGACGCAAAATACGTCAGCTGGCTTGGTGGCAGTGCACTTTCCTTCTTTTTCTTTGCAGAGGCCCTCCTGTCGTGTCCGTCTTCTCCTCGGACATACAAAAGAAAGAAGGGCGCCGTACCATGAGGAAAAAAAAAAGAATAGACGGAGAGGACTGTAAATTCTTACAACATTTGTAGGTACACCGATTGTTAGCTATCAGGATGGCAGTAAACGAAAGAAAAATAAACGCACAGTTCAAGGGAGCTGAAAGATGAAAACTATTTACTAGGGTAATTAAACAGTCTGAATAAAGCATAACCACACACTTCGCACAGCCGCCGAGTTCACTCGCATGACGGACATCGCGCTCCCTTTCGCGGCCAGTCAGGTGACTACCGGGTTTTTTCTCGCTTTTTTTGTTTTGCTTTTTTTCTATTTTTGCATGTGACGACTTCCCCGGCAGCTCCGGGCACTTGCGCTCATGCGCATTGTCACGAACGCACAAACACCTGCGCCCACGAACACTGCTCAGCGGCTTTTTCAACGAGGCAGAGTGGCCCCCAGACCGAGAAGGCTTCACGCAGGAGGAGAGGGGATGGGGGGGAGAGTGACAGGAAAAAGAATAAATATAAAATAACTAAAAGGCTTTGCCAGAGGTCGCGTACACGGTTCTGAAAAATGCTTAAGTAGCATATCCTGCAGTGTCAGTGATCCAGAACGGACGACAGGCCGAGAAAAAGAAAAAGACTGTGCAAGATTTTTACATTCTGCACGGCCGTGACAAAGCGAAGAGATCGCGGTACAGCCATGGCTGCCTGAACAGCTCGCGGTGCACCAGCCGAGCCCGCAGTGGCGCCAGTGGTATATGCGGTGTTCATTGTTCGCGTCGACCAGCGAGGTTGCTTTGCACGCTCCCATTCCTGAAATGCACTCAGTGGACACAGTCCTCGGTTGGAGCACAAGTGCTGGCAAGAGCATTCGATGCACAACAGCGTGGAGGGAGGAATCTAGCCGCGAGCACCGGGACAAAAAAGGTCTACGCGAATGTCGCGGCTCGTTAAGTGTGTCAACCTTCGAACCAGCAGAAGAAAAAAGGCGGTTTTCGACGGGGGGTGGATAGCCGAAGTATATTCTGGAAAGTTCACTTTCCATACGGCCTCCTCTAGCGAGTCTCTCGGCCCTGTTCGTTGCCACAATAAGTTTGGAAAACTTTTCTGAGCTACCAGCTGATGGGACTGTTCTAGGAACATGTTCGACACTCGCTCCTCTTTTTCGTTTTCCCACGCATTCTTTCCTACAGGAGCGCTAAGATTGACGTCACTGCCTCGGCGGTGCTGTTTGGGAGTCACGCATATTTACATGCAGAGGAGATTGTGGCTACATCACGGGACGTCTGGAATGGTCACGACCGCTGTATCGCCGACGTTCAACCCCCCCCCCCCCCCCTCTTGCTTTGGCCGCCTCGTGCCACCCTCTGCCTGGTCACTGCACTTGCTCAGAAACGTGAATGTACCTGCAGCTACACTCTGTTTCAGTAGTTCCGTGCAGCGCAGCCAAGGCCATGTCACCATGACCGCAGTAGCGGCTGGAAATAAACGTTGCAGGAAGGCCTACTTACAATTTTTTTAATCGGTGGACTTATATCTCCGCTTCTACATACCCTATTTAAACACGTCACTAGACTAAGCGCATAGATGCATTCTCAAAGGCAATACAAAAAGAATTGTATAGCTCGTTTCGTTAGATTTTAAAAAGGCATATTATCGATTTTAGTTGTTATTAGGCCAGTTTACAAGACAGATCCAAATAAATTGCAGGTGATAATATACAATGACGCAGCGTTTATTATACTCATTGTAGAGAAAGATAAATTGATAGATACGTGACATATAACATAAAAACACATTGTAATTTTAATATCTATATAACGTCGTTATGAATATAGCTACGGCCATAGTTTTCCGAGATAGCATCCATCTCCATGCAGACATTCTACGCGCTAAATCTCACACTCCTACGTGCAAATTTGTAGAAGTTATTCCCATTTATATAGCTTTAAAAACACGTGTTTCAAACAATGGCAATTCGGCCGAATTTCTTACTCCTATATTTTTCTGTAAGATACCCGGTACTTCTAGTACTACTCAATTCTACATTACCGATATTGTTATTTGTTAAACTGCACCAAACTTTACTTGATTTTGACAAAAATAACGTGCGCACTTCAAAAAGTATACTGGCTCACTCACCGACGCAGTCGTTGTGCCTGCTCTCCGTGGCTGACATTCGATCACTCCACAACACTAGCACGACGTAGGTTCCAGCGACGCTTTGCTGCTGTCGGCCACAGTGTTCCTTGGTGCTCATCGCTGCTTGTAACGTTCACAATATGCACGAAACGATTTCATTTTTTCCTAACGCGGCCGAAGGCCTGCCATTTCGCCTAAGCATCGCATCGGTTCGACTGTGTAGCTAGGACCGGCGCCATGTTAGGTTTGAGAGGCCTTGTCGGGCTGCGACGTCACTCCTCCAGCAGCCAATGAGAGCTGCCGGGCGCGGTCAGGCGGTGGTACCGGAGGATTTGCGGGCAGATACCGGAGGGAAATACGAGCTCCGGTCATTGTTCGCCGGAGGATAATCATGGAAGGCGCCCCGTTTCCCTCCGTGCTTCACGCGCCGGATTGAAAGCGCGGCGAGGCCTCGCACGTACTCCAGGACATCCCGACGCGTCGAGTATATGGTGGCGTCACCGGAGGTTAGCGGGAGTATTATCCTGCAAGACCTCCCAGCTGGGCATATAGAGTTACTGTATATGCTACCTACCTAAAGGCATATACACTAACTCTACTTGCCGTGCGGAAACTCTCAAATGCGGCAACTGTGATGGCCCTCATGATGCTGCCTCCAAAGACTGTCCACGAATCAAGAGGGAACTCGCTGTTATAAAACAAATGGTGAGAGACAGCTCAACCCACAAAGAAGCCGCTGAAAGGATACGGCGTCGGCGCAACCGTCGACGAAAGCGATCTAGACAGAGTGCCAATCTCATGCTACCTGAGAATAGCACGTCACCGTCGAGCACGAAGAAGACTACAAGCACGAACAGAAACGTGACACAAGGATCTAATAAGGTCGAAGACTGGCCTGCGCTTCCGCGCATACAGCCTGCGAAGGAACCTGCCCAGCCTTCCCGCCCAGCACCGACATCTAAGCCTATTTCAGCTGATGATGCGCCAAGGGTTGATCGCCAGATCGTTCCGATGCTGCGATCCCTAGTGGCTGTCATAACAGAGCTACTGAGAAGCCTGGGAACCCCAACCGCTCGAAGTGGTCTGCAGGTATTGGACGCGCTGAGCCCAATCCTAGCAACCCTCGGATAGAACCATGGCTGCAAATCACCAATCATTCCGTGAAGAGGTCAGACATGCGTCTATAATCCAGTGGAACGCGAGAGGACTTAAATCCCGAATCTCTGATTTCCGTCAATATGTCTTCTCCAACCGTTTTCCAATCGTCGTTATCTGCGAGCCAAAGCTATCGCATCCATTCAGGCTATCCGGTTACGAATCAACGATGTCCTCAACACATAACGAAAGCAGCAAGGTCCTGGTGTACATTCGTCGTGAGCTTACCTACATCATTCGGCCTGTGCCACCTCACGATGACAACCAATACGTTACAGTTACAGTTACTGCTAAAAAGTAACGTCGTTACTTTTCCGTTACTATAGAAGATTAATATACCGTAAACGAAATTATGTAGTTCTTTCAACGGAAACGTATAAAGGCGTGCTGTTAGTCGAAGTTTCTCGTAGGAAAGCGCCAGATAAAGGAATGGAATGGGGCTCATTCAAAAGCCCAACACCAGCAATCGTTGCGTACGCCTCATTTTCTGCAACAGCTTTTTTATTGATTGTCGGGAATTTATTTACATAAAATATGGCAGATCCCACGTGCAGTGGGAATCAACGAAATGCGAAGCATGCATCAGAAACGTAACATGGAACTGCATTGTTGTCTCGCTATACCGATTTTGGTACATATGAAGTTAACGAAACGGTCATGAGATCACCAAGACTGTGGTGTGTAAACCATGCCGCTTATGACACGCATGTCATGATTGTAATGTCATGGCCTGTCATTTACGTTTCTCATGCAGTCGTGCAACGTGCCATAGCAATTTTGGTGTACATCCCGTTAATGAAACGCGTGGCATGTAAATCATTTCGCTCATAACATGCATGTCACGATTTTCATGTTCTTAGGACGTGTCACCCATGGTCGTTATACACTGTTGTCTCGCCATACCAATTTTGGTATATATCAAGTTAACGAAGCGGCCGCAAGAGCACCAATACCGTGGCACGTCAATCATGCCGCTTATGATATGCATATTATGATCCTTATGTTATGACCTGTCATTTACGTTCGTCATGCAGTCATGTTGTGCCATACAAATTTTAGCATACATCCTATTAACGAAAAGGCCAGGGAAGCACCAAGACCGTGGCACGTATATCATGCCGCTCATAAAATGCATGTCATGATTTTCATGTTGTGACCTGTTATGTTCGTCATGCAGTCATGTTGTTGCATAACAATTTTCGTATACATCCCATTAACAAAACGGCCAGGAGAGCACAAAGTTATAGGCGGCTTGACAGATGGATATACTCAAATCCGCCGAAGTTCGCCAAGAAATGCTTCGCATTTAATACGTTGGGACAGCCTGGTGCCAAGAAGGACTGCTGCACGCTCGTAAATGGAATGGGAGCTCATCCTAAGACGCGAGAAAGAGGCATTGCTGCCGGCACTTTGGGAAGTACTTTTTGGAAGTACCGCCGCTTTGACAATTGAACGTGTGCTAGGCATTGAAAAGCTCTAGGTGGTTTCCGCGCGGGTGGTCATGAAGAAATGGATGGCCATGCAAAAAAAAAAATTTGGGATCTGAACAACGGCCTCTGAACAACAGTGAGGGCGGGGATAAGAACCCCTCCCCGCCTTTTTTGTCGCCAACTGGCGGAGCTTCGCTTGCCTTCATAGGAAAAGATTCTTTATTTCCCCCCTGGGAACGCACATCCAAAAAAAAAAGAGAAAAGCAAGGAGATGTCCGTGTCCTGCACAGCATCGCGATACAAACGATAAATCATCATCAGCCTGTTTAGGTCCACTGCAGGACGAAGGCCTCTCCCAACGATCTCCAATCCACCCTATCCTGAGCGAGTTGGTTCCACTTTATGCCCGCGAACTTTTTAGTTTATCGCTCCATCTAACCTTTTGCCTGTCTCTGTTGCGTTTTCCCTCTCTTGGTATCCATTCCGTTGCTCTTACTGTCCATCTGTTATCTTTCCTCCTCGTGACATGTACCTGCCCAGGTCCACTTCTTTATTTCAATTGATCCAATAATATCGGCTACTCCTGTCTGTTCTCTGATCCATTCCGCTCGTTTTTTTTATCTCTTAGCGTTACCCCCAGCATTTTTCTTTCCATCGCACGTTGCGTGCTCCTTAGTTTCATCTCTAGTTTTTTCGTTATCCTCCACGTTTTCTGCACCGTACGTTAGTACTGGGAGAATGCAGTGATTGAATACTTTTCGCTTTAGTGAGAGCAGTAAGTTTCCAGTCATGATTTCGTAATGCCTTCAGAATGCGCTCCAGCCCAACCTTATTCTACGGAGAATTTCTTTTTCATGGTTGGGCGTTCCTGTTATTAACTGTCCCAGGTATACGTATTCGTTTACCCATTGTAAGGGTTCATTGTTGATTTTAAATTCCTGTTCCTTAGCTAGGCTACTGAGCATAACTTTGGTCTTTTGCCTATTCATTCTTAATCCAATTTTAATAATTTCCCTGTTTAGGTCGTCAATCATGTTTTGTAGTTCGTCTCCATCATTGCTAAAGAGCACAATGTCGTCTGCGAATCTTAAATTGCTTAGATATTCTCCGTCTATTCGAATTCCCTTTTCTTCCCAGTCTAGACGTTTAAAGATTTCCTCTAAACATGCAGTAAATAGCATCGGGGATATCGTATCGCCCTGTCTCGCACCTCTCCTGATCGGGATTTCTCTGCTTCTCTGATGTAGGAGTAGTGTGGCTGTGCAATCTTTGTATAAGTTGTTTATGGTTTTCACGTATATGCCAGGTACCCCTTGTCGACGTAGAGTTTCTAGACTGCTTGTATTTCTATGGAATCAAATGCTTTCTCGTAGTCGATAAACGCCATATAAAGAGGTCTGTCATGTTCCGCGTACTTCTCGATTACTAGGTTGATAGCGTGGCTGTGGTCCATTGTCGAGTAACCTTTCCTAAAACCAGCTTGTTCTCTCCGTTGATTAAAGTCGAGTGTTTCTCTTATCCTCGTAGAAATTACTTTTGGAAATAGCTTGTATATTACTGGGAGTAGGCTAATTGGTCTGTAATTCTTTAACTCCTTTATGCCACCTTTCTTGTGGATAAAGATTATATTAGCATTTTTCAAACTGCGTGGTATACTACATGTCTTGACACATTTCGTGAAGAGTGATGCAAGTTTTTCAAGTACAATATCTCCTGCGTCTTTGATCAAGTCGGCTGTTATACCATCTTTACATTTTGCAAATTTACCTAGATACAGAGGTACACATAGTCATAAATATTTAAGAGAAACATCGGGATAGTCTTGTATCACGATACTGCCGAGCCCTGCTTCTAAGAAGTGTTGCTGCTGGATATTTTTTTAAAGGAAGTAACTGTAACGGTATTTACAGTTACAGTTAACGGGTAAAAAGTAACAGTGTTACAGTTACAAGTTCCTCTAAATTAAAAGTAACTAGTTACAGTTATAAGTTACTGAAAAATGTAACTAGTTACCGGTAACGCGTTACTAGTAACTAGTTACTGCCCAAGACTGGGTACTGGTGGTCCCACAAGATGGCCGCAGAAACTACCGGAGGTACTTAAAGGAAAAGGGACAAAGAAAGAGCTTAGCGCAAACTGGGGTCACAGACGCAGCAATGTGGCGAGAGGTTAACGTGGCGCTTTTTCTGACCGAGAGGTGAAAAACAAGGGAAGCTTGGGCTACCCTGCTAACAGTGTAAACGTAAAGGACTCGGAATGAGGCACTCGCTGTGGTTGGTGCTCAGTTGCGGTGTCGTGATGTCTGTCGACAGCACTGGCCGGCCCGGCCAACTTTTGTAAATGTGTACAGCCTGTGTAAATAAACCCGCGTGTTTCCTTTCAAGATATTTCGGTCAGACTGCGTCCTTCAACGTGTCCCTGCAGTCAATCGGACCATCGGGACGAACACCGTTGCAAATTACGCATGGCCGCTATATGTCTCATAAGTGGAGCGTAGGTCACAGCAGCAACTCCCACACAGTAGTGCCGTTGGAGTGTCAAGCAGGAGCTGTTGAAGCATGCTAACTGATGTTTCATTTGTACGCATATGCATAATCTCGAGATGTAGTTATTACCCAAAGATTCTTAGGGATCTGGGTTGAGAAACATTATGTGACGTAATGTGCGTGCTTCTTGGGTGCGTTTTTTCTAGCTTGTTAATAGAAGCACTTGCTCGGCCTCTATGCTTGTGCTCGGCTTCTTGGTGCTGTGCTTCTGTCCTGATTACTCGAGCGTCATTTTGATAAATTGTTGTCAAAAAAGTGCGAAACAACGAGGAACGGGGGGTTAGCTTGCTAGTTTCTTGCTGTACAAAAAGCCCCGCCACGGTGGTCTAGTGGCTATGGTACTCGGCTGCTGATCCGAGGGTCGCGGGATCGAATCCCGGCTGCGGCGGCTGCAGTTCGATGGAGGCGAAATGCTGAGGCCCGTGTGCTGTGCGATGTCAGTGCACGTTAAAGAACCCCAGGTGGTCGAAAATTTCCGGAGACCTCCACTACGGCGTCTCTCATAATCAGAGCTGGTTTTGGGATGTTAAACCCCACAAAACGAATTGCTATACAAAAAGGAGGTACCTTGACATGAAGGAACACAAGACAAGATGATACCTAGCTCTTCTCCTGTTGCTTGATTTTCAACGTTTTCGTCTACGAAAAATGATCGTCGGCTTCGTTTTGCCGACAATAAATTCCAGCACTGGCGCAGGCAGAGTTGTGCATCGGGGGCATCATACGATCTGTGCAAATGTGTCGCATATCTGAACACGTGTGCTTGCGCGATACTCTGTCACGCGGCGTTTATCGCGGCCCTTATCGCAACCTGCAACCATTTTTCTGCAGGAAACTAGAGCTTTCCTTATATCAGGGTTGTGTCATGCTGGGAATGCGTGTGGTGGTACCAAAAAATTCCGTAAATTTGTCCTAGATGAAGTACATGAGGGACATCCGGTAGTGGTGCGCACGAAAGAGCTTGCAAGAAGCTGTGTGGTGGCCAAATATCGATCATGACATAGAGAGATGTGTGGGCTCTTGTCACGCATGCGCAGAGGCACGCAGTTTTCCAGTGAAAGCGCCGCTCCATCCTTGGGCCGACGCGCCCGTGGCAACGCCTACACGCGGACTTTGCAGTTCCAATAAAAGGTATATCATACTTAGTCATAGTCGACGCCCATTCCAAGTGGCCAGAAGCATGTCCTATGACCACGACTACTTCACAGGCAACCATTGCATTCATGAACTTTTCTGCAGATTTGGGTTTCCAGAAACACTCGTGTCCGAAAATAGAAGCCAGTTCATTTCTGCAGAATTTCAAGCCCACCTAAAGCAAAGGGGTATACGGCACGTAAGGACCGCACCGTACCACCCAAGCAGCAACGGATTGGCTGAGCGTTTTGTTCAGACTTTGAAGCTGGCGCTCCGAAAGACCAGTCCGAGGACAGTGAGTGAGGAGTTAGCAGACTTCCTTCTGACGCATCGTAATACGCCTCATACTACGACGGGGGAGGCCCCTTCCACTGGAGACGCCTGCGGACCAGACCAGGACTGATACGACCAGAGGTCGCAAACAGAGTGCGCCAGCGCCAGTTTGACCAGATAAGGCGTCGCTCGTATCGCGACAGTGTATTCGCTGTTGGTGATGCCGTTCGTGTGCGCAATTTCCGATCGGGACCAAAGTGGCTGTGTGCAACAGTTCTTGCACGTACGGGACCAGTGTCACACCGGTTAAGTGTAGTGACCCCGCGTGGTGTGTTCCAGTGGGTGCGTCACCAAAATCATATCCGCAAAGATATCATATCCACGGAATTCGATCTGCCCTTCAAGTGCAAGACAGCAAGAAGTCCCAGCCCAAGTCCCGGCCTGCGACTCGTCAAATGACGTCAACAGCTCGCCCACCGCACAAAGTGAACCAGGGGACACTTCCAACGCTCCTAGCGAACGTCGCTAGCCGCAGAGACAGCGTCGCGCAGCTGATCGCTTTGTGCCGTAAACTTTTGGACAATGCTTGGCGATCCGAATAAGTGTGGGGGGATGTCGCATATCTGAACACGTGTGCTTGCGCGATACTCTGTCACGCGGCCCTTATCGCAACGCCCTCGCCCACGATGTGAATAAAAGCGCTTGGCGCACGGTTGGGGCGGGGGCACTTTTCCTTCAGCACTCTTGGTTACTGTTAGGTTGCTGGCATGCAATAAAGCATGTTCAAGTACTGTCGGCGTCTTCATACCCCGTACCCTGGGGAGCACGACAAAATGGCAGGCGTAAAACAAGGTCAAAAGGAGGGGAGATGTAGGGGTATCCAGTGCCCATGAAAGTTCCGGAGATTTTAACGCGATCGCATTAGAGAGTTCACTTCGCAGCAATTTGTCAGGTTGTCAGCGGAAAATTACCGTTCTCCGCGAGTGAAAACTCGAAGTAGATGCAAAGAAATAAAAATCCTTCGGACCGAGAGCGAATCGAACGTGCAACCCCTTGCTCCGGGACTCCACGCGCTGCGCGCTCGGCCACGCCGCAAGCATTCACATACCTGTTAAAGGCGAGCCTTTTATATAGACTTTTTCACAGGAGTCATGCGCACCGCCATATTGGGCTGTGCGCAGCAGTAAAAATGCTTGTATTGTCTGTTTCGTTCCGTTTGTCTTCGCGTGTGTGCGCTGTTTGATAATAATACCTTCCAATTTGCCAACATTACTACTACAAACCCTCGGCAGTGTTCTTATGGGGGATTGCGCCTATGTTCCACAGCCCAGCGGGGTTTATGGCGGCGCCCAGGGAGCCTTCTCTGAAAAGATGTATACACTATTTCCCGTTAGTGATATGCACATCTCGGAAGTGCTTTAGCAGTATAAACTCTATGGCTTCAGCATAACAGAGGCTTTGCTCTCACCCGCGAGATGGCGCAAAGGGCCCACAGTGCCTAGTTGGGAGCATATACAGGGATGCTAACGGCGCCGTGTTTCGCCGCCCTGCATGCATGGAGCACGCAGTAGGACGCTCGCACTTTGGCTTAAGGACGTGGTCGCCTGTGCTTCCACCTGTGCTCGCGAGCGTGTAGACGTTCATTCTCGCCATGTTGACACATTTCTGCTGGATCGTGTGCTGTCTACAAGCGCCAAGGCGAACTGCGGTAACTTCTTCATCAGCGAATATTTATGGCGCATCGCCACTTTGTAATTCGTCCATTACATTGCACTTTTCACGATCTCAACCACACGAGTAAGAACGCAGAATAAAAAGTGTGTCGTCATGACAATTACGTGGCTGGGCGACTAGATATTAGCAGGGTCCCTCAATGAGGGACCCTGATATTAGGGTGTTTTAGCGTGTCCGGTAAAACGTATATGCCAAGGCGTACCGGATACCGAGTAGCGTATAACGTTGTTTTTATTTACAGTCAAGTGGCGCCACCTATGGGCGATAAACAGAACAACCAAGACCGTGTGATCTATGTCCTCCGAAATTCCGGCGGCCACTCGCTAAGCCTACAGCCTCGACAATTTGAGTGTCGCGCTCAGAAACCGTGCCGAATTGTCACGGATACTTTAATGTCGAAGCTTCATGATACAAAACTAAAGCAAATACAACTGTCAGTTAGTAACTCGAGGGCTACGGAGCGCGCGACGACCACTCGAAAGAATCGAAGCGGAAGGCGTATGCTCCGGGTGGCCGGCCATGTTTGCGCATGCGCTGTTTACACCCGGTATACCGCTCTACGGAAAGTGCTTTGCGTACTGCGTGTTACCGGACAAACTAAAACTCCCCATTATGACAAGCGAAAGAGCACGATAAGAACGGGGCCACGCATCGCTATCGCGTTTAACTCTTAAAGCGAGGCTTAAAGGTCCTATAACTTTTTTGACACCAAAAGCGCCGCCCCTCTTGCTACATGTCTGAATACCAATGATTAGGACCAATAATTATGGTACATGGTTATTTGCCCTCCAAATTCTTTTTTTTTGCCACATTAACTTTTTCCTACGTGTAGACATAGCACAACAAGCAGAGAAACGCTAGGTTCCACGTAAGTGGTTACAGTCACTAACGCTGTACTGCCGAACACAGCATGGCTTACTCGACCTGGCGCGACACCGATCAGCAGGAGGTATACGGCATTATTATCAGTGTGTCAAGCCAGAAAAAAAACCTCTTTGGAGTTCAAAGTGCTCCATTCCTCCATTTACGAACCGATATCCAGTATCTCCATGCACGGTCTCGTTTTAGACACGCAGGCAAGATGTGGCTCCTGCTCAATTCCGGCCAGAATTATCGCTGGGGTGTACGTTTTGTTAGGTTCCGGTTTGACGCCCTCATTGTAATGTAGAATACGCCATAAGAAGCAGATTTTTGTTTCTCGTTTATGTGCTCTCAAAGCAATAACGTCAGAATGTCATTGGGGCGTTTCGAAATCCTATTTAGATTTCGATTCTTACAGAATCGTTTGCAGAAGCGCGCATTACCACTTCTATGGCTGCATATTGACTACTATATTGTTACCCACTTTTCAGTTATGGGCTGCTCGACAGGTTCGGCAGGCTGACTGCTATTGGTCAATGCCGGGCACCCGTCCATCGTCCCATGAATCACTGGCGCCGGAGGGATGGCAGAGAGTCCTCTGCCCACGGCGTGCCACAGCTGCAGCGCGCAGACAAGCAGACATGCCCACGCAGCTCCCTGCACGAATCAATTACGCTGACATCTTACCATGCTACTGATGAGAGACAAAAGATGAAAAAGAGACAAAAAAATGTCGAGAAAAATTGAAACAAGTAAGGGAATTACCAAGAAAATTGATACCAACAGCCTCAGTTCGCAGATCTTGCCAGAAACCAGATCGTTCACGAAACCATATCACTATTTCGCTAGAAAAGCGAGACAATTACTGCGACAGGAAAGCATGAATTCTTACACAGAGTAAGACCTGCAGGCTTAAAGGCGATGTGCTTCTACTTCGTTTTTTTCCAGCTTCGTGCATTTTTTGGCGACCTTAACTACCCCGATAGTGACTGGCAAGACCAAGTAGCTTTGGCAGGGAGCAGTGCTGAAACAAAAGAATTCGTTCATATCTGTTTAAAAATTAATCTCACACAGCTGGTGTCAGAGCCGACCCTCGTGACTTGCTACTAAGAACACAACCTGCAAGTTTATCTTCACTTACTTGCGTCAAATCAGCGCAAGTAAGCGAAGATCAGCACAACTCTTATACAATCAATCTTTGATCTTCAGTCTTCTCACCCATACTAACATGCTTATCTACAGCTTTTTTCCTTCAACAATCCAAGCTTGGAATTTGTTGCCCCGAAATGTCCGCTCTCAGTTACCGCTTCAAGAATTTCCAGAAGCCTGTTCATGAATGCTTATTTCATTGTTTTTCCCGCTGCTGCGATAGCCTCATCGAGGCTACAGTATGTGAAAATGAACAAATAATAAATAAATAAATTTCAACCACTTGTCCCACCAGCTTGAGGCAAAGGTTATGAGTTTATACGATAAGGTAACCGTGAGGCAATAAATAACCAACTTGAAACATTTTTCCAGATTTTGAAGCAAACTTCTGGAACAGAACAGCACAAGATAACTGGAAAACTTTAAAAACAGGATAGGGGAATTACAAAAGAAAATTTATACCAACAAACTAATTTAGAACATATTGCCAGAAACCATAGTTCACGAAAACTCCAAAAAGCTGCGAAATAAGAACGAACATTTCCCGGCCGCCAAGTTTAAACATGGCACTCACAATTGGAATAAGTACTATGCTGCCCAAGAAGTATATTTGCTCGCTTTACGTAGGATTTTTTCATTAAGACTTGCCCCAGGAAGTTTTGCTCAATCATTAAGCCGCAGGAAACGCGCAGTGTTGCGTTTAAAAATGAAGTGAGAGTTGATATGGATGAGGCTGACAGCGCTCAGCTGTTCAACGGTGCCTTGTCATCTACTTTTACTCTGAAGGGGACCATATGTCACTGCCTACGTCGCCGAATTATTGTGCCTTCTATGCCACGTCTAATGTTTGTCCCTGATGGCATATTGACTTTTATCGCAAAAGTGAAACTGTCTTCTTCAGCAGATAAAATCATGTCTAAATGTTTTTCAAAACAAGAAATTCATTTGTTTGGTGATTTCGTCGCTCATACTCTCGCACTCACTCCGCACCGGCTGCTTGCATGACGGCTGGAAAGTGGGGAAGGTCGCTATGATCATCAAATCGGTCAAAAAGCGACAGCCCTTTAAACTACCGCTCGGTGTCTGTAAAAAGCTGACCCGGTAAAATCGTGTAACACATCATCTACTCGACAACCATTCATTTCCCTGACAAGACCTTCTTCCCTTCTGCACAGCATGAGCTCCCTACGTGCTACTCTTGCAAAACCCGATTAGCCCTAATTTTCCGTGATAGGCCTAGCAATCTGCATAGTATGGTACAGACTGACGAAATATTTCTGGATTTCTCGAAAGCCTTTGACAAAGTACCTCATAAGTGACTGCTAGTGAAACCTAGTGAAACTGAAATCTTGAAATATACATCCTCACAACTTAAATTTGGTCACAGAATTTCCAAGTCCTCCTATTTCATATCCCTCGATGATGTGCGCTCTAGTCCCCCTCCCGTGAACATGACGTGTCCGGCAACGCTCCCTTCTCGGAACGCTTCTCTTCCCAATTTGCATTATAGACGTAGATTCGTATGGCTTCCAGTACTCCTCCGTTTGCCGACGACTGCGTAATCGCTGAGTGACCAACCCCACTGATCAAACCGCTGTTCAACACGACCTTATCCTCGCGCAAGAACGGTGTGACCTCTTCCTCAAGAAACTTAATCCTAGCAAATGCGAAACTGTCTCTTTCCAATGCTGTCATTACCTCCTTCTCGTCGCACCTTCTGTGGCTTACAAGGCACTTGTACGGCCAATTATGGAGTACGCAAAGGTAGTTTGGGATCCATATACAAAAGCTAATTGCACTAAACTTGACAGAATCCAAAGACTCGCTTCGCGTTTCATATTTAACAAGTACCAGCATGTCCACTCCCCTACTGAGCTTTGTAAACAAGCCCACCTTCAACCACTAGAGAAAAGAACTGAGTGTGAAAGGCTCAAATTACTCTTTCTAATAATTAAAGAACAAGTAAAAATTGAGAAATCAAAGTACATAGAAATAAAAACAGGGGAAACATCAAGACACCGCTACAACATGTAGATTCCGCCCCCAGATCCCACAACGATTGCTTAAAGTACAGTTTCTTTCCGCGGGCGATCAGTGAGTGGAATAGGCTGCCAAACTCCATTGTGTCATCTGAATGTGCACCTTCGTTCGTCAAAAAGCTGAAAGACGCGTTGTTCCAAGCTATATAGTTCATTATATGCTTGTTTATGCTTGTATATATGGTTTACTTTATGCTTGTGCTTCTGATTAGTGTTTTGTGGCTATCCGTTGCCAATCACTGTTACATGTTTAATATAGATGATTGTATAGGAGTTCTTATTTCTCAATATGTATGTTTGTATTTTTTATTCTTCCACCCCTGTTATAGCCCAATCAGGTTGACAGTATAATAAAATGAATGAATGAATTCTGTTCCCTTATGCATTTATGAAGCCCCCAAATATGTGGAATCATATAGGTATCTCGGTTTCACCCTATGCAATGACCTAAACTGGCGCGCGCATATTACTATATGATCTACAAACCTATACCTTGGTTTCTGAAACGTCACCTGCGGGACGCCCCAAAGAATGTAGAGGAGCAAGCCTCAAAGAGCGTTACCCACCCTAAATTAGAATTTGCGCGCACAATCTGCAGACTGCACCTAGCATACTTAATGGACTCACTCGATCCAGTTAAAAGCCACGCCATTCGGCTCATCCATTCTTTGCGTTCGTAAAATTCAAGTGTATTATCACTGAAAAAAAATACAAGACAAAAAAATCAGCCCTTAAACCTTGCCTTACTCCGCCGCATTTCGAGCCTGTTCCCTTTTCCCATTTTTTTTAGCAGCAATAATGTAAATTTTACATTATTCCACCAACACGCCTATCTCACCTCACTGCTCATCCGCTTGAAGTTACCCGGCCATGTACGAAGGCGACCACTTTCTTTTATGTCCTTCTTTGCAGAAAGTGCAAAGGGCTGAAATGACCTTCCCGATGACGTCTGGTCATTTCCTGGCCAACAACATTCTCGGATCGATCGTCTGCCTATTTTTCCGAATGAAATCGCGTGGGGGAACAGTTACTTTTTTCTTTTAACAAACCACTTATGTAACACCCTCTAGAGGGGTTCTATGGAAAATAAAATGATGTTATAAAAACAAATACAACACTTTTTTATGCTTAACAAGATTGCGGCTACAGTTACATAGGAGAAACAAGGCGCTGTTTAAGGGCACTGACTGTAGTCTTTCATCGATTTTCCGTTTTTCATTACAACAGAGGGTGCATCGTTCGAAGTGAAGAAGATTGCAGAAAATTCACTGCAAGCTCCGTAGAAGATTTAAACAGAATTTTTCGACCTTCGCCGTCGCACCTTCTGACCGCGTAGAAGCGCCGGCAGCAATGGTTACTGGGTTTTTGCAATATTAAAAATTATTCTGATTCATGAACGCACGCTAGTCGATGTTTAAAAGGTACAATTTAAGGTAATAAAATTTTCTTTTAAACGAAATAAATGAAGCTGTTTGGATGTGGTTTCTCTTTTTCCCCATTTGGAGTTCGGCACGGATTACCAAAGATGGCGCTACCGGTCATTTTCTCACGACGATGGCGGCCAATTCGAAGTATTATTATTCCTTTTTCATGCAGTACTGGCACGCCGTTTTCCGTCAATGTAAGAAGGCATGTTCTCATAGTCACTGGCCATCAATCAAATATGCCTGGAGCTTTGTTTCCTCTAGCTATGTGCTTCTACATTGGTTTTGTGAAGAGCACTCACTATGCATACGTGTGCCAGGTGAGCCATACCTTAGCGTTGACCCAAGGAGATGAGATGGCCAGCAGAATGAGGCCAGCAAACGGACCAGCAGCTGAGGAGTACAAGGAGATGAAGAGCTGCAAGGTGTAAAATAGCAGAGAACATTCCCGGTCGCACAGTTACGTTGCTTGGGCGAAAGACCGGTCAAACGGAGCCGTCCTATGTTTGGCACGTCTTTAAAATGCACTCGGTTATCCGAGTAACGTATTTGTCTAAATGGCTAACAAACAGGGACGGAGGACAAGACACCTGTCAGAAATTTGAGCCTACCGTTGTAGCCGTTCCAACATATGGCACGGCGATTGCGAAGAGTGTCATGATGGTGCCGCTTGCCATCGCTGAAAAAAAGATTTTCAACAATTCCATCTTATTAGGTAACCAGCAGCCATAAAACCTGGTAATGTATTCCGTTACACTACTTCATGCAATGGAAAGTGCATGGCACTCCAAGTGCAAGAAAACTTACTGGTGAGCTCAAAATGATCTTGCAGTAGATTTTGCTATTGAAGTTACCCGTTGAGGATGCTGAGTCCGTGCATAGTAACATAGTGAGTCAATGAGAATCGGCACATCTTGCGTGTATGTGCGAAATGACCCCTTACATTTCACGTACGCGCTCTTCGTGCAGGCGCCATTGATTGCTTTGTTTTGTATCACTAGCAAACAAAGCTAAGGTCCTGTTGGCAACCATTCACGGTGAGCTTGCGCTAAGCTCCCCTAAGCTTCCAAAATGGGAAAGCCTTGTGAGGCCGTCTCCAGAACAAAAATGAAGTTGATTTGATTTGATTTGATTTTACTACAGAAAACATAGCATTCATTTGTCGCCTCCAGAAACGGCTGCAGCGTTAGCGCTACTTTCGCTGTGAAAAAAAGCAAATGGCACAAAGGCAGCAAAAATAACAATTTATTCAAACTGCAGAAAAGCGCACGATATATATATATATATATATATATATATATATATATATATATATATATATATATATATATATATATATATAGTTTAGAAACGAATTGCGCACTTGCGAAAATCGCACGTTTATTGTTCAACGTTTCGGCCGTGGCACGGCCTTCGTCAGAATCAAGGCCACCATATATATATATATATATATATATATATATATATATATATATATATATATATATATATATATATATGGTAGCTTTCACGGTAGTCAGAAGAAAATCTTGTTGACCATATATATATATATATATATATATATATATATATATATATATTCTCATACCTTGCGCGCTTCTCTGCAGTTTCATTAAATTTATATATATATATATATATATATATATATATATATATATATATATATATATATATATATATATATATATATATATATATATATATATAGTGAAATAGCAGACGCGACCGATAACTGCAAAGTCGTGTCTGCTATTTCACTCCAAATACGTTTGGCCCATTGAGCACAACTTGTCATTATATATATATATATATATATATATATATATATATATATATATATATATATATATACCAGTTCAGTTTATACGCTGCCTTCATGAGTTCTCCGAGTTCGCTCGCACGCTCGATGCCTGCGCCATAGTTAACCACAAACACATGCGACGTGCGTTTAGGTCAGGACACAGCGCCTCGTAAGTTGCCCGTTCTAATGGGCTGTAGAGTAGCCCCAGTGGCAATGTTCATCTTCTCACTTGCTTTCGACTTTCCAGCCTCGAAAGCGATGCGAAAATGCGAAAGCGCACACCTGTTTTTGGTGAAACTGTTTTCGAATGCACACTTCACCACCGGAACACAGGTAAACAAGATAAACGCTTTCGCTTCAATAAAATTTACTTCGTAGGATCATCCACACTATATGTGTTTACTGGTTGGAGGCAGTGTAATTTATCTCAAAAGCTATATGGACGCGTATCTGTTGGAAGCCAATTGTAGGTTTGCTGTCTTTCTTTTTGTTCTTTTCTTTTGTAGACGGCATCAGAATTTAGAAAAACGGTGACGTTCCGACGGCTGCCAAAAACCCAAATGCAGCTACTAATCATGTAATATGCAGTGTCATTGGCTCCGTCGTGCTGTGAAGACATGGTAGTTCCCTCCCCTTCCATGATAAATATGGAAAGAGGCTTCAGTAGCGTAAAACTCAGGACACACGTCAATTCCTTACCTAAAAGGCGCATCACGTTGACAGCCGTGCGTTCACTCATGTCGATGCGCGGCGAGACAAGGTCGATGTAGAATGTGGCTGCGTGAGAATTGACGATTGAAGATACCGTGCTGCGAAATGTGGAAATCAAAATAGTTACGTTGCAATTTTCGATGTATCATCTTTTTTGCATGGTCATTATTGTTCCTTGACAAGCACGAGCTTAACATGGTGGGCATGATGTCTCACCTCGTAGAAGCGCCTAGAAGGCCTGCCAAGAACAAGCCCCGCAGCATTGTGACATCAGCAAGGCGCTCTCTCAAGAAGTACGGGACAACCTGAGAGTTGTGGGAGAAAGCCATGGGGCTGTACATCAAGAGAATGCTCTTTTCACTCCATCATTGCACGAACAGTTTGACGCGGCCTAGCCAACTCTCTGGTTCTAACTAGGTCAATGAGTCAACCTTTATCAAGAGATTATTAGAAATCAAGCCCAAGCAGTCTCCGGAGGCTGTTTACATTGCCACACAGCTTGCACTAAAAAGGGGCAGTGGCACAAAATTTTAAGCGCGAGATAGCTAGTTCCATCGGTGTGTCTTTGAGCACAGACACACATACGCATGTATATATGTATAAAGAATACTGCAGGCCCAAAAACGGGCCCAGACAGGGGGCAAATGTACAAAGAAATACAATTAGACAACGCGAAGAAACATTTGGAAGTGTAGAGAATACATATTGAGCAAGAAATAGCTCTAATAAATATAAAACAAAAGCAAATATGAAAAGGAGGATGGAACAAACTATAAAATTATGCTGAAGTAGCAATGCGAAGTGTAAACAGCAAAAGTAGCAACACAGTGAAATAAATGTAAAGTTCGAACATACTTCACATTATGGCCACGTCGTATATATATATATATATAATCATGCATGAGTAACTTAGGTTGATAGGTAGATGCAGTATTATAATTAAAGAAGACGATATTCTTCATAAAGCATCGACTTTACTGTGGCCGCTGCAACCGAAAAACGAACGTAGCTTTAGAGACGATAGTCTTTCTTGGGATACCTGAACGCAGAAATTTTGGTCTGTACTTCTTTTTGTCTGTCTGTCACAAGATTCAGCCACCTGGCCAGAGTTTAAGCACTTGCCTAACGCCCAGCCATCTTGAACTAGTAGTTGCGTTCGTCTTGTGAACACTGTCGATAAAAAAAAAAGCAAATATTGCGCATATCTGAGGCGCGACATCACTAAGTAAGTATCAGGTGGTGTGCTCCTTTACTACAAAATACACAGTGACGTAATTCTAAATATCCCAGTGTTTCTTAGGCTGCGCTAAGAATGCCACGCTAGCCCCGCCACAGTGGTCTAGTGGTTATGGCACTCGGCTGCAGATCCGAAGGTCGCGGGATCGAATCCCGGCCGCGGCGGCTGCATTTCGATGGAGGCGAAATGTTGAGGCCCGAGTGCTGTGCGATGTCAGCGCACATTAAAGAACACCAGGTGGTCGAAATTTCCGAAGACCTCCACTACGGCGTCTCCATAATCAGAGCTGGTTTTGGGACGTAAAACCCCACAATTCAATCAATCATCAAGAAGGCGACGCTATGCACGAAAAAGGCCTCTGCCGACGATTTGGTGCTGCCACCTGGTGGTTGCCCAGGGATTCCGCACAAGCTCATGTTTTCAGACGGCGCTGCCAGATGGCGTGCATATCTCAGCGCAGTACGGCCCGCAGAAGACTATCGTCTTTCGACGACTTTTGCAGCGAAGCACGCAGATACCCAGCCAATATTTTTTAAGATCCTACTTGTCCTGGTATGTACTTGAAATGAAACCACCAACTTCACAGGTATGGGCTCTATGACGTAGTCTTCACCGTCTATCTTTAGAACGGCAAGAATGGCAACGCATGCAATCGTGGCGGCCTAACTACCACCGCAACCTTCCCGTGCACATATTGCCACATGTGGCCGTGCGCCCTAGTTTCGTGAAGTCAGGAGGAGAACTATGTTTGCGTTAAGAGCCCCTGTATACGTCATAATGGCCGTTCTGAAAAAGCGAAACAGCAAATGGGCGCTATGCAAGCGGCTGCAAAGAAAGAACCGTTGCACGGTATAGAGAAAATTAAATTTTTAAAGTTTGCTAAGCAAGTCATCAGGTACTGAGAAGCTACCCGACACAAAAGGGAGAAAGGAAAATAGAGGCGTGACACACGTCTCTTATCTGCGGTACTCGAAATCCTTACAAAAGAGCCAGCACAGAACGTAACCGGAAACCATAAGCTACGCTCTAGCTTTCTAAACCTTATTCTGAGCGCAACCACACGACACATCCACACACACACACACCCACACACCCAGGCATCAACCACGCACAGCGCCTGGGTGTGTGTGTGTGTGTGTGTTAAATTTGTCCCCCCTGCGATCGAAAACAAATTAAAATAATGTGGGGGTAGCCCGCACCACCCGAAGGTATATCGGGCTTACAGCCAATTGTAAAATAAAAAAAGAAGGGAAATATTCCCGAAAGTCGAATTTCGAGGGAGAGCCAATTATCTAACAAAAAAAAAGGTGGGGGAGGGTGTAGGAGGCCAAAGCAGTGAGGGGTCTAACCTGCGCGTAATGAGGCGTGAAAGTTTAAGGTCATGCCAATTACGATAATGCCGATTTGAATTGCCAGCAGAGAAGGCTCCCGGGTATAGTTTGGTGCAGATGTGCCAATGTATATATTTTAAATGCGTGAAATGCAACAAACGTAATGCCCTATCGCGAAAACTGAGCAGCTACCAATTATATAAACTATGGTTTAGTCCACGTGTTTTTGTGGTGGAGAGACAAGATGCTGCTGTCAGGGGTTGTCCTTCACTGTAAAGAACGTGTCCCCTTCACGTGGTGCTGGTGCCGAAGGGCAAGGCGATGAGAAGGCGGGCGAATGGAGTCGGTCCTTGTGCCGCAGATGACTTGGGGACCAGGGACACCAGCATGTAGAAGATGTTCAGTTGACGAAGGCGTGGTGGCAATGGGAAAATGACGATCCAAAGAGTTGGAGACAAGGAAAAACGCTTGAGGAGACGGGCTGTTATGGAGTGCCGGATAAGTTCAGGTGAAGCTTGCCAGAATGGAGGGAAGGGAGGGTTCAGGCCTGCAAGTGGTTAAAGACTAGACAGGTAGCCAGGCCATCTTACAAAGCCACATAGCAGCCATGCAGTGAGCTGCAGTGAGGTGATGTATGATATAGTATGGTTGATGGTTGGTGCGGGCGTCATAGCCGTAGAGGTGCCCTCGCCATCATTAGGCTGAAGAACGGCTATGGCGTACAACATCCAATACGATACCTCGTGTGAGTAAGATTTGTAAGGTGATGATAAGAAACTAGAAGGCGTCTGCGGAATGGGAAGGTGAAGGAGTGACAACGGCGGATTCGCGCATTAGGGTCACCAATTGCATTAAGAATGCGCGGGCTGGTTTTAAATGTAGGTATCGGGGGAAGTGCGCGTAGGTAATAGTTGTGTTGTGATGACGCAGGTGTCGAACTATATGTTGTGTTCGTGGGCACTCATTGAAGTAGTGTAAGTCTCCTGTACAAAGCTGGTTGCATGCGCAGCGGTCGGACATGGTAATGTTAAATCTTTTAAGGTAATATTGAAAATGCCCGTGACCAGTCATTAAGTGTGTTAACCTTCTATTCGGGGGAAACCATTTGGGATTTGGTAGACGCTTTTGATCCAATGGAATAATGAAGTATTCGGTCCTTCTGTCTGCCAATGTGTATGCCAATGTGAGATCATAATTTTGTGTAATTCGGACCTTGTCGCGCGGACTGAAATTTTGGCCATCCTCGCAGACCCACTGTTCATAGCTGAGGACGCTAGTGTGTCGGCAAGTTCATTCCCCAAGATACCTTTATGTCCAGGAATATGAAATAATCGGAAGGAAAATCCTTGCACCTGAAGTTGATAAAGAATGTTCTTAATATCTAATACTCTTGGGTCGGTATCATTAAGAGAGGCAAGTTTACTAAGCAATGAAAGGCAGTCAGTGTAAAGATGGAACGGGGTTTGTGGGCGTAGCGTCATAATATATTGTAAACATTCACACACAGCTATGAGTTCAGTTGTATAAGCACTTGAGGCGTGGGTTATTCTGTATTTGTTAGCTTGCAAAATGCGCGTTCGGCTATCCATTATAATGTACGCAGATCCGGCCGACTGTGATGTGTAGGAGCCATCTGTGTAAGCATGTAGAACGGGAAGGCGGAACATGTCAGCGTGTGCTAAGGGATCAATTTTGGTGAACGAATACTTATGTTTTAAACTGGGGTGGTAGGTGCACGGAGCGGTGTCGTGCAAAATTTGGTCAGGATGGAATGTCCGAGTGCCGTAATAAGTGACGATTTTCTGGGTGAAAAGGGAAAACTCTGCACCTAGTCGACTAAGTTCGAGATCTAAGGGGGGAGCATTGGCGACGATTTGGAGAGCAGAAGTTCGGGTGGTGTAAAACGAGCCAGTGATAGAAATTAAAATGGTGCGTTGCAGTGACAAGACGCGGTCTCTAAGGAATTGGGAAGGATGCGATGGCCACCAAGCGGGTGATGCGTATGTTAATGCAGGGAGAATTACTTGTTTATATAAACGGCGAATTAATGTGCTATTGAGGGCATGTTGTGCACGAATGAAAGCAAGAAATCGAGCGGTGAACACCTCTGCTTTTGTTTTAAGGTAATCAACATGTGTATGGAAGTTGAGCATAGGATCGAATACTACTCCGAGCAACTTGACGGATGATTTGTGTTTCAAGAAAACGCCATCCAACTTGACGGAAGGGCGACGCTTAGATGTGCCTTTATGACCATTATTGAAGAAAATAAAGTATGATTTGTCCGAATTGATAGTAAGTTTATATTGTTTAGCCCATTGTGTTACCGGTGCAAGGACGCGGTCAACGTTATTTTTGAAATCGAGTTGTGAATTACCCGGGAGCAAAATTATAGTGTCGTCCGCATATGCCTGGATGTGTGTGTGTGTGTGTGTGTGTGTGTGTGTGTGTGTGTGTGTGTGTGTGTGTGTGTGTGTGTGTGTGTGTGTGTGTGTGTGTGTGTGTGTGTGTGTGTGTGTGTGTGTGTGTGTGTGTGTGTGTGTGTGTGTGGTTGCGCTCAGAATAAGGTTTAGATATGTTCTACCAACTAGCCCAACAACAAGTTCTTTTAGAGTACAGCTCTAGCTTTGTTTGTAGGCACCCCTACGCTCCTTGATGCCTTAATGCACGCCGTGTTGAAACCATATATCATCAAGAACAGTCAAGCGAACAAATTATCAGAATATGCTGCACGGTCTAGTCGTTCGGCCCGTTTATATTTGTGCCTCCATCAACCTAAAGTATCCGGAAGTTCGTCAGAGGTGGCAAAATGGCGTGATATCCGCTTCTCCTCACCTAGATCGGATGACGACACATGAAAGTTGACAAAGAAGGCAGAATGCAAAAGTTATAGCGATATTATTTCAATAACCGCGATGTTCGAACCACAAACAAGGTTACCTATCACGACAAAACGGCTCGTTGAATACCCTGCGTAAGAGAGTACACGATGAAGATGTTGCCTATAAGCGCACTTTCTAGGGCATAGAAAAGGATGCATTACATAGATGTATGTATAGAGAGACAGCCGAATTCATGCTTCTAGTAGGCTCATTTTTAAATACGAAGCATTTCTCAGCGAACTTCGGCGACATTGAGCGTATCTATCTATCTATCTATCTATCTATCTATCTATCTATCTATCTATCTATCTATCTATCTATCTATCTATCTATCTATCTATCTATCTATCTATCTATCCGCTTACGACTTAGTGCTCTCCTGGCCGTTTCGTTAATGGGATGTGTACGAAAATTGGTAGGGCGCAACATGATTGCATGACGATCACGAATGACAGGTCATAACATGAAAATCATGATATGCATGTCATGAGCGGCATGATATACGTGCCACGGTTTTGGTGCTCTCCTGGCCGTTTCGTTAATGGGGTGTATACGAAAATTGGTATGCCGCAACATGACTGCATGACGAACATAAATGACAGGTCCAACATCAAAATCATGACATGCATGTCATGAGCGGGATTATTTACGTGCCAGGGTCACGATGCTCTCCTGAGCCTTTCGATAATTGGATGTAAACCAACATTGCTATGGCACAACACGACTGCATGACGAACGTAAATGACAGATCATAATATTACAATCATGACATGCGTATCATGAGCGGCATGATTTACATGCCACGACCTTGGTGCTCTCCTGGCCGTTTCGTTAACTTAACGTGTACCAAAATCGGTATAGCGAGAGAACAATGGAGATTCATTTTACGTTCCTGACATGTGCTTCGCATTTCCTTGATTCGCACTGCACGTGGCATCTGCCATTTTCTTTCTCCGGCTTTCGGTACAGGGAATTCAGTGCATGCGAATGAGTGCTGCTTGTATATCCGTGGATTGGAGAGGGGGGGGGGGAAAAAACGTACGTGTGTAACTTGTTTGTCTTTTCGTCCACTTTAATTCCTTTCTACTTTCTTCACAATTACAATACCACAAGTAACTTCCCCTATGCTTTCCTAGGCTTCATTGTCTGTTTGCTCATTAAGTTGTTTCTAACAAATAAAGAACGAGCCCTTGACCCCTTCCCTTTCGTTGTATCAGAGATGTCTCATATGTAAGACACAGCAGAAGGCTGTGTCACAGCAGAAGGATTACAGCAGATTACAGCAGAAAGACACACCAGAAGGATTACAACACGACCGCATGAGAGTAGTCACGTTTTAATTTCACCTCACCTCATCGTAGGTGCTGATCAACCCGGACAAGACTAAGTCACAGTCCCTGTACCAGTACGCTATCGCCAATGACGCCACTGCCGATACGCCGAAGAAGGTCAGGGCGAACACTGCGCCGGTGACGGATATCCTGTGATGGAGAAGAGAGAAGGTTAAATGTGGTTGCGAATTGGTGTGCTTTGTCACTTACACGCACACTTTCATTGCTTCTAACGTGGAGGTCATGCTGAATAAAAGTTCATTAATTCACTTGATGCAAGTTTCATCAATAATTAATCTTTAGCGCGAAACGACAAACGCACCCAACGCCGACAGGGTAGGGCGCTTTGTGCTTTAGTCTTTGTTGTTCTGGTACTTTTGCGCTACAAAATTAATTACCGGGTGTTTTACGTCCCAAACCCAGATATGAATATGGGAGACGCCGTAGTGGAAAGTTCTGAAATATTGCGACCACCTGGGGTTCTTTAACGTGCACTGACATCGCTCAGCACACGGGCCTGAACATTTCGCCATCAAAATGCCACCGCCGCGGCCGGTATTCGATCCCACGACCTTCGAATCAGCAGCCGAGTGCCATAGCCCCTAGACCACCTCGACGAGGCAGAGCAATTTTGGATTCGCGCTATCTAGCCCGCGAATGCGTGGGACTGAAGCGTCGTCGAATTCACGTTGCCGCTACCAGAACTGTCATAATGCGAAGCACCTGTTGGGAAAGGACGTAAGAGTGTAGGTACTTATTTCATCGAAATTTTATGCAGAGAGGGCGGAAAGGGTCAAGGTTGTAAGGTTTCACGAGCGATGTCATGCAAGTCCGCTTATCTCGAATACATGTAAGAGCATATATCCTGTCTCCTTCGTTTGCATAGCCGAATGCGCAATTTACACGAATACCTACCACTGCATCCCCGATTATACATCGCAAATACGACGTGAAAAAAGTTACTAATGCCTGCGAAATTGCGCCTTCGAAGCATACCTTTTCGCTTCTCGTAGTGTCCTCGCCGCCATGAACCGTTGCACAGCCATCTGGTCGAATCCCAGACGCACAAAGCTGTAAGGCAGTGCCCCTGCCAAGCCGCTCCAAATATTCTCCTCGTTTGTTGGGTCAAAGTTCATTCTGTTAATAAGAGAAACGCAGCCCAGAAAAGAAAACAAACAGTGGGAATTTGGGCTGCTTACACTATAGTGGTGCAAGACTCGACTAACAGCGGCACTTGTGGCCGACCTAGCTGCATCCCGGCTTCTGCAAAGTCGACCTGATTTCATTTATTTATTCACTTTATTTAGAGATATCGTTGTCTCATTATTAAGACATTGCAGGAGTGGTCACAAGAAACGCTGATAAAGACTCAACGACTGAGAACTTCAAAACACGCGACAGGACACTTGTTCTACAAACCACGCGTGTGGTAGTAGCCGCAAAGTACGGTCGACTTTAATCCAGGTTTCAACTGTGTATGGGAAAGGGCACTTTGTAAAATAATTAATAAATGATCGAAATGTTGAATATTCGAACGACCGGACCGGCGAGGCACATGCATGGGTAGCATGACAGGCGCAATCATGGGAGTAGATATAAAAACATATCTGTGCACACTTTTATATAACATGATAAGCCGACCGCATGTTCGTATATGTCCCAAGTTATTCAGCGATAAAATACGGTAATGGACGGAAGGGGAAATGTTTCGGTCATAATGGCTAAAAAAAAATGAATCTGATTGCTTTCCGCTGGACGGACTGGAGCTTTTCCATAATATTTGCAAGGTGAGGTGAGGTGGACGGACGCACGCCTAAGCAGTAGCCTGACCAGTGATCTATAAGCTGTAAGCTTGCATTCTTTTGGAGGTTCTTCTCAAGTGAACAAACCTGTCAAAGATTTTGCGGAAATATGGTCAGTCTGTTTGCGCCACTCTAAGTTTGGAGAGAATACATGTCCGATGTGCTTGAGTTCCTGAACGCCTTTTAGTGAATGTTCAGCATTGCCATACCTGAAATGTAACGAGTGTTTCTTATTAGTGAATTTCATTGTGGCAGTTTTGTGAAAGTGGATATCCAATTGCCAAGTTCTGCTCCAGTCGTAAAAACAAGAAAATACATAATTCAACAAAACGTAATCAGTGATAGTACGCACATTCCTACGCAATACACAGTCATTGGCTTGCAAACGAAGTGTTAGCAGGAGTGTAGTAACAACTAATGGTTACAACAATTAATGGTTAGCAATAGCAGGAGTGTTAGTAACAACTTGGACGACATCACTGATGTCGTCCAAGCTCTTACTAACACTCCTGCTATTGAACACCTGAAGAAACGTTAAACGGCGCTGATTGTTGATGGTAGCAGCTAACAATCTGGCGGCTAAGGTGCAAAAAATCTGTGGTCCAGCTAAGGAATTTCTCAGCACATGAGCCTCAGAAGAAGTTACGAATATTGAGAAGTTGACGTCGACCTGTGACGTCATCTTACGTGATCACGCCACCTCTAACTAAGCAAAGCTATGCTAGCGCGGCTATGCTGTGTAGTTGCTGGCTAAGTTACAATTGGTTAATTGTGGGCAAGTACTGCCGAGTGAACGCTACAATCCCGCAGTATTGGCTGTCTACTGCGATAACAGAGTAACCAATACTCGAATGTTATTGTGGCCAATGGTCGGTGTTACATGGACGAATGTCGTAGGCTGTCGAGTAGTCACAGCAAAAAAAAAAAAGGAAAGAACGAGTAGTGGACAGAACATGTGCCAATTCTCTCAGCTAACAATTATCAAAAGGTGACATATGAATAAAACTAAAAATGACAGCATGGTCCCTTATATAAAATTAAAATACTCTCAAACAGCTCCACTGCAGTTTATGTCATCACCCAGTCCTTTGTATCAGATTACCGCATATGTCGGGAAAGTATCAAAACTGCTTGTTCCAAGCACGCGTCGTGGGCAGAGTAACAGAGTTACCGTAATTTTTTTCCGGCGTGAGACGCCTCAATTATTGCACGAGCAGACTGAAAGAAAATAGTCGGTGAGGTTAAGACGAGTAGAGGCGTGACTATTTTGTGAATGTTTTCAGTTTATGGTGGAAGGCCTGTCAACGTGCTCAGCGTTTGTTACGCATAGCCTTTTTTTAAATAAGTAGTAGTTGTGCGAATGAGCACATGGCTGTCATTACTTCGTAGTGGTTGTTTTGCTGCGAGCCGTGCACAACCAACGCCACGAATGCGTACGAACTGCCACGGTTTGATATCCCCGACGGGCAAAATTTTAATCCTAGTGTCATGACAAATGCTTTCAGTTTAAAAGAAAAAGCAGCCTTGACGTGAATTCAATTAGCAGAGTGCCATCGTCATATATATAGGTTATAAAATGAACGGGCGTTTGATAAGCCTTTCGACGTCTCCAACAGCCGAGAAGAATAACTGGACGCCCGGCTTTTCTTGACTGTAACAATGTAAGGGCAAGCAAACAATGTAGATGATGACTCCTCAACTGAGAGGTAGATAGGACGCGGCGAAGTAGAAATGGAACTGCGTAGAAAGAACAGCGTGCCCTAGCGCGAGTCCACCTCTGCTTCTTGTGAGAGACACATACCGTGAAGAATGGAACATAAAGCAGAGATGGCGCGAGAACTCCTCTCCTCATAATTTAGCATCTCTAACTATTAAAACAGGTTCACATTATGACGAGGTGCACAAGTCTGCTGAGGCATTTACTCAGTGCATTTGGCATCAACTAGCAGCAGCGACAACGAAGGGTCGATGGCTCTCACCTAAACATATACTTAGTGGCGTTGAACTCAGTCGTGGGCTTCAGTGATGGGTTGGCACTCGACGAATCATAGGCGACTTTTAAAATGACGATTACGGGTGTCGCTGCCATCACCGCTGCTTGGACGCAGTCGGCCCACACGACGCTGCGAAGCCCTCCCTTGAGTAGGAAAAAAAAGAAGAAAAAGGTCGCGTAGAAGTCCGCATTTACATGATTCCATAATTCACTCACTCACTCACTCACTCACTCACTCACTCACTCACTCACTCACTCACTCACTCACTCACTCGCTCGCTCGCTCACTCATTCCTTATTTCTTAGGAAGGAAGGAAAAGGGGAAAACAGAAAGGCATCCGGTTGGTCCTACCCCTATTCCTTGAAGGTCCCAAACAGCGATATTGCATAAGGGTGGGATTGCAAACAAATGTGGTTGATTCCTCTCTCATAGGAATCGGTTAACCCGAATGTGAAATGTGTTTTCGCGAAGTTGTGTAATGCATAAGCAGCAATCTGGCAATCGATGGACGGGAGATGGGTCGGGCACTGTGGGAATGTGAACACGTGACATGTAGACATCAGCGGTACCTCGACACGGCGCAGGGATCCACGACATTTTTACGCAAGGAAAAGTTCTCGAACGACTCACATTGCTCCGGAGACACAAAGCCCTGCGCGAACCTGCAAGGAACAAGTAGCGTCCGCAAACGGTGAGACCTTGCAAACGAAACAGAACGGGTTGTTAACGGATCGTTTTGTGAACACGTAGCCCATTGCAGCGAAAGGCGAATCATTTGCTTGTAGACGCCGTCCTTGCGTTCCTGGAGCAGTGAGCATCATAACTCAACACGCGTGGCCAAGCAAGACAAATTTTGTACCGCCGCGTTCGTACTACGCCCGAGGAGCGCACCGTCACGATGCCGCCACGCCCCTAACTTCTGCGGCCCTCCCATTCCTCGCTGAAAGTCACCATCGTCGTGACATCTTTAGCCGCGTTCGTACTTGAGGGCGCGTTCCTGGGGCCGCGTTCGCCCCAGGAACGCGCCCTCAAGGTGCTGCCCGACGCCTTCTAGACAAGAAGCCCGTCTAGGAGGCATTGTGCTGCCACGCCAGAAACTTCCGCCGTGATAAAGGCACGAAGACTACCGACTGCTGGCGAGCAGCAGAACAACAGTATGTTTCGTTCTATCGTTTCTAGATGGCGGTACCACCGCAGCGAACCTAAGCGAACAAAGAGTGCAGTCGAAGGGAATAAATTTTAATTTGAGAGTAATTTTACTTGTTAAGCACTATTATTTGCATGTTAAACACCTTCATTTTAACCAGAGGAGAGTTAGATGCAACTTCTAAAGCGCTGCAGTGAACATATAAGGCCCGTCTATTCCCTCTATGAGCAGTGTTGCGGTGGTGCATCGATAGAGCTTCCAGCTCGTTTCCTCGATTCCATGGTGGAAGTGAGTTAGAGTCGGAGCGGGTGACACTTTTTCATTCCAAATGTTGATTCATCTTTTTTAAGGCTTCCGCTTCCGTTACGGAACTGCGTCAAATATTTCTTGGTCGACGCCGGCATAAAACCCTTTCATGTTGAAATAAGACATTATTACGATAGAAGAAACGCGGACACTTGTTCTGTGAAAGCACATGAGCAGGTGACGGCAGCGGTGTCGTAGGGAAGGCCGTTCCAGTCTACAACTGCACGAGCGGAAAAAGACGACAATGTGACAGTGCACACTGTGTACCGAGCGACATTTGAAGAATGACGCGTGTGACGTGATACTCAAGCTGGTGTTGGGTTGTATGGTGAGAGGGCGAGGGGAGTGTAAATAAATTGCGAAGTAATGATAAGTAGGAAATCCGACGTCTATAGGAAAGAGATGGTGAATGCAGGGTGTCGGAACGAAATGTTTTTCGTTCCGGTTTTCGTTTCGTTCCGCAGAAAAATGTTCCGTTCCGTTTTCGTTCCGGAACGAAAAATAAACGTTCCGTAACGGTTCATAACGTTATTTTTTTCAATAATAAGAACGAACAAAATACTTAATATTAAAAGTACCTTTTAAAAACAGCAAAAGATACTGAACTAATACATAAAAATGCGATAATAATTGTTAGGGTTTTACGTCCCAAAGCCACGGTGGGACTATGAGGGAAGTCGCAAAAAGTTTCGAAGCAAGGACACAACAAAAACTTGGTATTCATTTTTCCTCAAGTTTGAATCCCGAATTTTCATCAAGGGGGGCACACGATTTCAGAAGCAGCAGGTCATCAAGTGTACTCGCCGATAAGCGAGACGCTGCTCTGACAAAACGAACTTGAGTGCCGAAAGTGCCCTCTCAACGCTGACTTGTGTGGATGGCACACCAAGGGCCACTTGCGCTAACATGTACAGCTCCGGTTGCCGCTCTTTGCGCTCGTCTCAAAATTTCAACACATAAGCGACGACAACGCCCTCTCCACGACGGCCTGTGTGAGAGGCACGTGAAAACTCCGCTTGAATTTAATACGAACAGCTATGGTTGCCACTTTCTTGGTTTCCTGGATTATTTCAACGCATCTTTCCTTTGAAATACCTGCCCGAGATGCGTGCTGACGTTGAACCCTGAGTTATGCATCATTGCTCACGTTGCATGACCTCGGTTGTTCCGGATCGTAAAGTCTTCCCGTGAACCGAAAAACGATAAAAAATATTTCGTTTTTGCTCCGGAACGAAATAATAAATAACGTTCCGGTTACGTTTTCGTTCCGGTCAAAAATATCGTTTTATTCGTTTTTCGTTTTCGTTTTTCGTTCCGTTCCGACACTCTGGGTGAATGGGAGGCTGCTCTTTTAACGATGATCCGCTGATGTAGTATGAACCTAGCGGCTCGTTTTTTCACAGATTCAACGGATTTTGCGAGGTAAATTTCATATGGGCACCAGATGGAAGTAGGGTATTCGAGTTTAGGTCTGATGAAAGGTTTGTGTGCTAAATGTTTTACGCGGAAAGGAGATTCCAATAGGTAGCGTTTAAAGAATCCTTGCTTTTTGTTAGCAGACGCTATAACGTTGCTAATATGTAAACGCCTATCAAGGCCGTTGTATATAACGACGCCTAGGTATTTTAAGGACTTGCCAGCTGGATGGGTTTATTATGTATAGGATAGGAGATTGACGGGCTGCCACGGCGGGTTATCCGCATAACCTTTCACTTCAGAGGGTTTAGTAGCATTAGCCAGTGATGTCACCAGTTCTTAATATTGCTTGGGTCAGTGTGAAGAAAAATTCACTCATTTATATTAAATACAGTGCAATAAACAAGAAAATCTTTAACAAACATGCGAATGTTAGTAGAGACACAAAGGAGGAGATTACTAATATTGCTACGAAGCGCTGTGGTAGCAGGCGATGGAGACAGCATCGACGAAGACGGCGTTCCCTGATAGCCGCGCGGTCGGTGCTCCATCTTGTATGCCTGCGTTCTGCGCTTCCTACAAATCCTGTAAATGAGTCTGTCTTCCCCGTAACATTTCGGTGGAGAGTGTGGGTTCGCCCGCACCCAAGACGGATTTACGCAGCGGACGTTCACTGGCTGCACCTGCAATGCCAACCCGAGGCGACGACGAGGATGTTCCGGGCAGCACCAACCGTGCCTCGACCAGCCGTCCTCAATCACCCCGTCGTCTTCACACAGTCGCATGTGCCGGGTACGTTTTCCGGCTCAGACAGCAAATACGTTGAAAGTGGCTTCAACTTGGCGAACGGATGAGCTCAAGCAGCTGTCAGGACCTAAACATCATATTTTGCCTAACTGGCACGGTACAAGTATGGTTGTTGAAACGCAAGCAGGATATTGCGAGCTGGGACGTATGCAAACGAAAGCTCATTGACCTGTTCAGCAAGCCCATCGCACGCTGTCGTGCTGAGCAGAAAGAGCTTGCATATCGAGATCAAACTTGCACAGATTCTTTTGTGACGTACATTCAAGACGTGATCGCGCTCCGTTGCCCAATTGATGACAACATGCCAGAAGCGGAAAACGTCAAAGTTCTCGCAGATGGCGCTTTTACACTTCCGGTTTTAGGGTGCCTCGATGTGCGCGCGCCTCCGCTCCAGGGTGGAGACACCTCTTTAAAGACCCCGCGCCGCCTGGCGGCCATATTGGTTCGAAAGTGTCGGGCGGCGCGCAGAGGCTAGCGCGGGAACGGTGCTGTAAACACGTTGTTCTCGACGTTTGAGATTTGGCCGCTATGACAGGCTGCTGTGTGCCATGGTGTTCACACGCGAAAGGCCAGCGGATGTTTCGCTTCCTTCGCAACAGCGAGCGAAGAAAAAAATGGGAAGCACAAGTGAAACGCGACCGCTGGCATCCGACCGACAGCACCAAGATATGCGAGGTTAGTTGTTGACTTGTCTCGCATGTGGCCGTGCATTCTTTATCGCTGGCGGTGAGCATGCTGTTAAAGATATCCTTGTTTGTCTCGCTATAGCTGCATCGCATAATCATCGCGTGAAGCTGCTTTTACAAAGAGGATGTTAAGCTTTGCGTTAAGCCTTGCGGAGTGAATAGATGCTTCGGCTACCTTGCCGATAAGCTTAGATAAGCTTGGTCAAGACAAGTTAATCATGCTCGTAGCCCATGCTAAATAAGCATAGTCAAAACAATCAATAGTAATCGATACGAATCAATACTGATTGATACTCAGTGATACCAATTAAGCCGCCGGATTAAACCAGGGTAAGCTTAGAAAAAGCCTATTTAAGCCAGCATATCGCAGCCTAATTGAATTTGGACAAGCGAATTTAACGCTAGTCCATACCAATCTATACTGATAGATACCTATCAAGTGGGATTAGGCAAGATTAGTAGAGATTATGTCGGATTACGCTAATCCGGTCCAAAACGAGATGGCATAGCCATGATGTAGGTTAGACCCGACTAGGCTATGTTCTTTCGGATTAAGCATGACTAAATAAATCCGGGTTAAGCTAATCCTCTACAAGTCAATGTTGAGTGAATTGAGAATGACTAGCCGTTTGGGTGACTGCGTATGGTCACATTAATCCGATCCCATTCGATTAAGCTGGATTAAGGTAGTCCGAATCTTCCACCACCCAGTTTTGAGTAAGTTGATATTGCCTAGTCAGTTGGATGACAGCGTATGGCCACAATAAGGCAATGTGGATTAAGCCGGATTAAGCTAATCCGCATTAAGGTAGTCACAAGCAAGTGAATTTGGAGTGAGATTGTCTTGCCTGTTGGATGCCTGAGCAGTGGCCACGTTAAGGTAGTCCGGATTAAGCTAATCCGGAATAAGCTAATCCTAAAGAAATCTGTTTTGAGTAAATTGAGATTGCCTATCCATTGGATGACTGAGAATGGCAACAATAAGACAATAGAGATTAAGCCGGATTATTATAGCCCGGATTAAGCCGGATTAAGCTAATCCGGACTAATGTAATCCCGGAGCCGGGCGTTCCGTTGGCGTTCGTTGGGCATGCCACCTCCCTCGCGTCGTGGAACGCGAAGAGGAACACTACGCGCGTCATTTCTTCCCTCTAGCCTGGCCGTTAATTCACACAGGGCGAGCGCATGCGCAATAAGGGTGGTCACGCCGCACACCACCACCGGTTTGAACTCGGCCATAAGATGCTTCGCATCTAATAAAGTGGCTGTTAGAGCTCCATTACCGGGTGATGTATGTCATGGCCTACATGACATGCATGACAAGGTTTTCGTGTTATACTCAGCTATTTATGTTACTCATAATCTCTTATCATGCCATGTAAATTTTCGGTGCTCTACAAGTTAATAAAACCGTCATTTGAGCTCCATGACAGGGTCATATATGTCATCGCGTACATGACATGCATGAAATCTTTTTGGTATTATGACCAGTTATTTTCTTTCATCTTACGCTGTTATCATGCCCTGTCAATTTTGGTATACATAAAGTTAATATTACGGCCGTTAGAACACTATGACCGTGTCATGTGTGTCATGGCGCGCATGACATGCATGACATGATTTTCTTGTTATGACCAGTCATTCATGTTAGCCATACGCTCCTATCATGCCGTGTCAGTTTGGGTACATCATCAAGTTACTGAAACGGCCGTAAGAGCTCCATGACCGGGTCATGTATGTCATGGCCTATATGACATGCATGACAATGTTTTCGTGTTATGACCAGTCATGTATACTTTCCTCATGCTCTTATCATATCATGTCAATTTTCATATACATGAAGTCGGCCAAACGGCCGTTGTAGCTCCTTGACCATGTCACGTATGTCATGGCGTACATTAAAGCCATGTCGTGATTTTCATGTAATGAGCAGTCATTTATGTTTTCAACATGCTCTCGTCATGCCATGTCATTTTTGGTACTCATCAACTTAATCAATCGGCCGCGAGAGCACGAGAATCTACGCAGCCAGTGAGATAGATAGACCGATAGATGCGCTCTAAATGCCTTTATTTCGCCATAAAATGTTTCGTGCGTAATAATTAGTGCTAATCTATTTGTTACCAACATTATATGTGCAAGCCCTACCGCCGGAAGGGATAAACTGAGCCAAATTACCGCGCGTTTCGCTGGAAGCGTTCCATCTATGCATGCCAGGCATTGCCACCGAACGCGAACGTTTGAACCAATAAGGCGTCCACAAGAGCAGTGTCTCCACCCTGTTCCGGAGGAGCACATCGAGGCACCCTATCCGGTTTTTAAGAGGTAATCCACGGTGCAAGAAGTCATCAATGAATGCCGAAGCTTTGAAGAAGCAAAAAGCCGCCGCATTCTCCGAGCTTTACCCGTCTTTAGTCTAAACACGGCTGCGACATCAACCACCGAGGACCTTCGTCCCCCACCAGTTCCCGCACAATCCGACAATCTTGTGCGCATCGTGCGCTGCGAGATTGAAGCGGCCTCCCTAGTTTCCCTCCAAGTACGTTCCCCGATGACTCGCACGCAATTGCTTCGCTCATTCAGACCGCTGTGTGTCAGAAACTGGCAAACGCAGGACTGCTGACTCTTCGTCCAGTCATCAGGCCCGATTACCGTCCACCCCGAGCGCCTGAGCTGTCCCGAGGCCCGTACGTTCGTCCTCGTTATTGAACACCGCAGAATGGCGCACTTCTGATGATAGGCCCATCTGCTGCTTTTGTTGATGCGTGGGTCACATTTCCTGCCATTGTGGAAACGTTTGGAACTGCCAGCATTGGTCAAGTTATCGATACGCCCGACGCCCAGCTGGTAGTCCCCGCGCCCCGCTCCATGATGAAGACAGCACTCTGCAGTCATGGCCAGCTCGACCAAACCGCTCTCTTATGCCAACTTCGCAACGGTCCCGCTCACCATTGTGCCGCTGCTCTCCTCCTTTCTGGCCATACCGCTCTTCGGAAAACTGAAGGGCGCAGCTCCGAGAGGTGAGCCCAGACATCACAACCATATCAACGTCGATGTATACGTAAACCTCTGGTCGCACTCACTTACACCGGCCCCCAAATATCGGTGATGAACTCAAACCTCCGTGCTCGACTGAAAAAACCACTGCTACGATCGCTCTGGTCCGGGTAGCCGATGGCGCGACACCAGCTCTTACTGGGATGTGCACCGTCCGTGTCACTGTTGCTGGACACCCTACTTCTGTTTTGTTTTACGTCCTGGACCGATGCCCACATGACATCATCTTGGTGCTTTATTTTTTTATCAGCACATTCAGAGCTTATTGACTCTTCCGCAGGTGTTATCCAGCTCGCCTTACCGCATGCCGTTGAGCCTTCGGACCCAGCGCCCAGTCAGCTCCGTTCCACGGATTACATTCGCCTCCCGCATCTAGTCGTGACGTACATCGATGTGTTTTCTGATCCCCCTGTTGATGACGGCGAGTGCATCGTTTCATCCAAGGCTACCGTGCTCTGCGAGCAGAGTGTGATGTTTCCGCACTCCGTAATCAACATAAAAGACAATGAGGCATGTCTTCCTATCGTAAATTTCCAACTATTCCCTCAAGCAATACCCCCGATATCTCTCTTGCAACACTAGCTCCGGCTTGCGATGGCAATATTTCGGTGTCAACTGATCCTGCAGCGTCTCCTGCCGCCACTGATTCGAACTTCACATTAACAGATAGCATGACGAAGATGATCGCCACCGACCTGGGCGGAACACGTTGACGCGCTTCGTTCCCTGCCCATGTCTTACCACGACATTTTTCATCCTAATGACCGACTGGTCAGTCATTAGGATGGCCGACTGGTCGCCAAACACCAACTACACTAACTGTTGCCAATTGTCGAATTAACACTGGCGATGCTCAACCCATCCACCGACAGCCCTATCCCGTCTCCTCTACTGAGCGCCAAGTCATACAGGAGGAGGCTGACAAGTTGCTTGCCCGTGACATCGTCGAAAATTCTTCAAGCCCTTGGGCTTCTCCTGTTGTGTGACGAAATTTATCGTGAAAGGACTGGGTTCATCACGCCTGATCGACGTTTTCAACGTCATGCCATTCGGGCTATGCAGTGCTCCCGCTACGTTACAACGAATGATGCACGCCATTATTCACGGCTTAAAGTGATCAATCTGCGATGAAGTCATTGTCTTTTCACCGACTTTTATCACACACCTCGAGCGTCTCTCGGCTGTTCTTTCAGTGTTCCTGAAGGCAGGGCTTCAGCTCAATTCGAAGAAATGTCACTTCTACCGCCGCAGCTTACTGCGGTCGGACACCTTTTCCATTCGTCGTCGGGTGTCCCGCCTGATCCGGAAGAAGTTCGCGCAGTCGAGGACTTACCTGTACCCACCCGCGCAAATGATGGGGCCCATCCAAGAGGCAGTGCAGTCAGACGGTGCGTGTGCATGTGTGGGCCGATGCTGGAGGCGATGCACCTACACAGTGTCGTCTGCGGTCGTGAGAGGGAGCGAACGGCGCGCGTTGACTATGGAAACTCTCTTTGATTGATTGATTGATTGATTGATTGATTGATTGATTGTGGTTTGATTAGGAAAGGACGCTAATTTCTGCAGCCCATGTAGGGAGCACGGCTAAGCGTCCGTGGGGGTGGGGGAAAGGGAGTGAAAGAGATAGAGAGGAGAGAAAGGCCGTAGTGAAGGGCTCCGGAAATTTAGACCGCCTGGGGTTCTTTAACGTGCACTGACAACAGGCAGTACACGGTCCTCTGGCATTTTCGCCTCCATCGAAAATGCGACCGCCGCGGCCGGGATCGAACCCGCGTTTTTTTGGGTGGCAGCCGAGTACCGTAACTCCTCTGCAATGAACCCTGTACCAGCTCGCAAGGAACGAGAACTTGCCCTCACCCGCGAGATACAACGCCGACGCAGGCAGCGTCTGCTAGCGAGCTTCTGGAGTGAAAAAAAAAACGTGGTTGATCCCTCTGTCATAAGAATTGGTGTAACACGAAAGTGAAACCTGTCTTCGCGCATAGGCGGCAATATGGCCAATCGAGGGGCAGAATATGGGTTAGGTACTATGGGCATGTGAACCCTTTGCATTTACACATGATCGGCACATCTACACTGTACAGGGATCCTCGATAGCTGCGCACAAGCGAAAGCTCTCGAACTACACATTTCTCCAAAGACAATGCATTGAACGCGCCAGCGCTCTGGGCAAACCTGCCATAAACCAGGAGCGTCCGCAAACGGTGAAACGCTGCAAGCGAAGCCGTACTGTTTTTCAGCGGATCGTTTTGTGAGCGCACACTCCACTGTGCGAAACGCGCATCATTTGCTTCTCGACGGCAGTTTTCGCGTTCCTGGTTACCCCAGGACCTGATAAGCAGTGCGTCGCAACGCAACTGGCTGCCATATAAAACACGCAAGACAAATTCTGTAGCGGCCATGGCTGAAGCAACGCGCCGGCAGGACGCCGAAGCCTGCGCGGCGATAGAGGCGTCGAAACAGTCGAAACTACTGAAGAGCTATCTGTCTGCTCGCATATTAACGCGACAATTCACGACTTCGCTCCATCGTTTCTAGGTGGCGCTACCACCGCTGAGAAACAAAAGCGCAGTGAAAGGGAGGCGATGTTAACTAGATGAATTTTGCTTTCTAAATACGTTTGCTTTAACCGGACATCAGTTAGACGCAAATTGTAAAGCAGTCTGGTAAATATACAAGGCCCTTCTTTTCCACCGTATTGCAAGTCTGTCGGTGGTGTGGTTATTAAAAACCACGCCACCGACACAACGATTTGATGATGACGTCGCCTAGACACAGTGAGACAGGTAAAAAAAGACAGTTTCAGGGACGCTTTAATCGCACGAATGCAGGGAATTATTTGGGCAGCTGTTAGCTCGGACGCGCATCTATCCGTGGATAACAGTGGTTTCATATACCCGTTAAACCGGCTATCTGGCTTAACCGGAAGGGAGTGAATCCGATCTCGAAAACCGGTCATCCCATCATTCGTCTCTCAGAGCATGGACGTCTACTATATGCGGCTTGAATAACCGGTTCGCCAAGTATTCTAATTTGCGGTTCGAACATTTGACGTCAGAAAATAGTTTAATCAAAGTCGACGCCGTGAAGTGGCCACGTGCACTGCCACTTAACTATTCGTGCAAAGGTAACAAAATTTCGGACGCGAACAGCCGTATTAGACTACCACCATATGTAGTTCCACAATACACTTGTGGGGCTCAAATTGGTGGCTGAAATACGCCCGTCACATTGTACCATACAGCTTAAGTCTGGCGCAGTAATTCACAAAGGTAAACTTTGAAACACGAAACGTAATGACATTAACGAAAGGCACGCGTAATATTTTGACCAGCGCTGGGACAGACGACTAGACATAAGAATTGAAAGAAGAAGCTACAATTTTAGCGCCTGAAATGAAATATAATATCCGGTTCTTCGAATAGTCAAACATTGGTATAATTGAAAGCGAATAAACAATCAAATATCTGGTGGATCCGGTTATCCGGCTTTCCTATTCGAAAAAAATCCCGCATACCCCACGCACTGTGAGAATCGGTGTCGTGCGAAGCAGTGAACGAAGAAATTCCCTATAACGTATGCAATTCGTTCGAATTCAGCCAAGCTGTTAGGATCGAGTCATTTCTTCGCAGTGCATGTGCCCACTCATGATTATTTTTGACATGGGCCGACCAGGTATTAAGAACCCACGGTCGACACGACCGTGGCCTCTGTATGGTATCTCACGATACGATGTAACATTGGAATTCACGTTAGTACAAAGCACAGAGTCTGCTTTGTCAAAAGGAAAATGCTTCATATGATGCCTTGATGTACTGTCATAGCCATAGTTCATTGAAGTATTCCTACGGAATGCAGCAAAGTTTCACAAAAGCATACCCAATGGTAGCACGACATATGTATTGGTATGATAGTGCTTATCACACATTAGAAGAGGAATTCACGCTAGGATGCACAGTCGTTACGACTGCTGGCGTAATGGGATTATTTACCGCATATGAAGTGGGAAAAGCAGGCATAGCCTAGTGGTAGCGTGCTTGCCTGGTACCACGAGCGCCCGTGTTCAATACCGTCCTAGAGCTTGGTAGGTTGCATGTGTGTCTGTCTACTTGTTTGTCTACATTTTAATTGCAAGCTACCACAAACGGTGTTTGTTGCGCTGAAAGCCGTGCTCTTTGAGTCGGCTGTCGTGTGTGAACCGCGAACAGAGAACTGTGGGCAGATCCTGGAGGAAGTGCTCCGAGGTGAGTTGCAGAATACTTGAGGCACCGGACAAAGCCGCGGGTTCCACCTCCGGAGTCACGGAATTTTATATGTCTATTTGCAGCTGCCTCAGCATTTTGCATGTCCATTTTAGTTGATCCTTGGTTGACATAGGTTCTATAAGATTGAAACACCTGTGGGCGCATACCCGTGGGCCTAGCACTACTGGTATGAGCCACAGGAGATTGCAGCTTCGTTAATCGTGACGCGTATAACAAATATATCACGTTAATGATGTAAAGAGCAGTCTTTCGTGTTTGTCACATATTACTATCATGCCTCCAAAATATCGGGGCATACTACGCCAACGTGACGACGAGGACAGCACCGATACGTAGGCGGCTAGATAGATAGATAGATAGATAGATAGATAGATAGATAGATAGATAGATAGATAGATAGATAGATAGATAGATAGATAGATAGATAGATAGATAGATAGATAGATAGATAGATACGGTCAAAGTGACTCAAGTTCCCCAAGAAATGCCTGGCATTTAATAACTGAGGACCGTTTTGCCCCGATCCGGTGCGATATTACTGCATTATTCGATGACGCTTGGCTAAGGAACATTCTGAAGGTGCTGCCTGCTCATATTTTTAATTATATAAAGCTGACTTCGCTAATAACGTCGCTATGTCCCCCTTTAACTTGGCAAAAAGGACACGCACGCTGACGGGTACAAATGTTAGAAGCAGGTAGTGCACGGCTTAATTGTGTGTTTACGTTGCTTATGATTTTTCCTCCATTGAGCATGATTGTCTTCCGTAAATGGCCAGAAGTACGCGTGACAGCACTCTCACGGTTGAACAAGGAACCTTTGTACAGAAGGCCGGGGGCTCGGACGGGTACCTTGGCACCTTCATAGCGACTAGATAGAAATGAATGCACTTACCAGAGCTGTGTATATAGTTCCTGCAAGACCGATGCCGATATTGCAGTACACCGTAGGCACAGAGAACACTGAAAATGTGAAGGAAGTCACGTATTAGCAAACCTGGTTGGCAGAGTGCACATTCGCTGTCTCGACAATGAATTGCCGGGTGGCCCTCTCTGTCATTCCTAACATTACTGTTATTCTGTCTCAGCCTGCTGTTCAAACAATGATCAGGCATCCGAGTAATCACATCCCTAAGCGGAATGTCGAAAGTTGTTGTAAACAGTGCACTGATAGGTAATCGGCATTGATGAAGCAGGAGGCAGGTTGGAGGTAATGAAACTTGAAGATATATTGTAGCGAAGTATTTACAGTTACATGTACAGCTTGCCGAAGCACACTGACGGCAACACGAATATCACCAGCGGCTTAACTCTTCTACTTGACATAATAACTTAGAGCACTGTTACAGCATACGACGAACCGCGTCTCACTGTTCGACCACCAAGTCCTCATGGCCCAGGCTAAACATGCATCGTACAGAGTCTTGCTGATCTATCAGCTCAGTGATTACAGCCGAGACTGGAGGATCGTGGGTCCTATACAGTCTTTCATACGTTGTGTTAAACAAATAAAAGGGGAGGTGACCACTGCCGGTCCGCCTCAACATTCCCTTAGCCAATCCGTTTACCAGTTGACATACGCCCCTCCTTACTGGGATGCACCTAATCTAGATATCAGTGTTTCTACACTTTCGACAGGCGTTTTGAATCTTTCTTAATATGGCTCTCTCTCTCTCCTCCCGCGCTCTTAGCGGTTCCTCGCTGCGTGGATGCTTCCAAAGTTGTTGCACGTTTCCGTGCCGTGTGTCCACAGGCCCCCCACTCACCGACCACCCGAACTGACAACATAACGCACACCATTCCCGGTATCAATCGGTGTTGTCGTCCTGGCGCTTTTCACAACGTATCCCCACATTCGGCGAGTCGGAAGCGGTGCCGGACGTTAGAGTAATTGTGGACACACCTCAATGACCCTTTGAACGGTTACAGGAAGCAAGAGGTGGTTGTCAGTCATCGTTTCTCGCCGCGCCATGGCCGTCGATACGAGCTTTCCTCTGAAAAGGGCAAGGTCACATAACCAAAGCAGCAGAGGGCTGGCGCCCCACCGCGCCCGAGAGGAGTCTTCCGAGGAACCCGATTGCTTCCACCCTAGCCTGCCTTCAGAAAGCAGTAGCAAGGTCGCGTTAACGAAGACACGGGGAGCTAGCGCCTGGCCGCTCCGGCGACGAGCCGTAGGAGTAGTCGTATACAACACAGTGCAGCATTGTCTACTCTGCCCACTGGCATACGAGCGGCAGAGCATAGCACCCCAATACCCGCGGGTTTTACAAGCGAAATACGAGATTCATGTATTATAGCAGGACATTGTGACCGTGAAATGATGCTGAGATAGCAAGCTCCGCTTATTAGGGGACCTTGCTGCTCAGTGAAGTTTGAGAACAAGGAAAGGTGAAGCGATAATACTTCGAGGAACCGCAATGTTTCATAGTGCGTCATAGGAAGAAAGAAAAGGAAAGGAAAAAAAAAGTGCGCGGGAAACGTGCATTGCTGCGAAAGTTTCTGCCGCAGCGTCTAGTTTACAAACGCCGACATGCTTTATTGGACAGCCATTAGCTGCCGAGCATAAATTAAAACAGTTAACAAACATTATCCGCACTTTATTCGCTTAGCTGTCGGACTATTCTCTCGCAGTACTGGTAATTTTGGGAATTTCATTGCGTGGTATTATAACTTGAGGTATCACTCAAACTTACGGGTGACGCAACATCGACACCAGAATCGAAGGGACGGCTCCCTTTTGGGTTTGGGCCGTACAGCGGGCTAGAGCCATCTTTGAGCACATCGGGAGATGTTCCTCGAGATGTGGACTTATGGCCACCTAGCCCCGGGCACTAACAGCGGCTACTGGACAAATAAAGTTTGCCCAGTCCAATTATTGAGTTTTACTATGCGTGGTCTATACGACACATCATTACCTTATAGGCTCTCCGGCATGCTTTTTCCTATAGAGTTGATAATTTTGTTCGCAGTGTAGGTCTAACGATAATCCCAGTAATGATGTGTTTCTCAGTCACTTTTTTTCCTTTTGTTCTCAAGAATAGGGTAAAGTAGAAGTTATATACATACTTGTACTAACTCCAACATGCAGCACTGTAGATTCCAACTGCTCCCAGAGTTTGCTGTAATGGAGTAGGCAAGTGTTCAAGGAAGCATGGTTCTGCGTTCTCTGAAAGTGTACGCCCGTAAGAGAACATGATATCCAGAATGCAAAATAGAAATATGCCTGCAATCATTTCATGACGGGCACATCGCGAATGACCCGATATTTTAAAGGACTAAGCGGGCTGACACGCTGGATATATTTGCGCATTTAATTGAGGAGCTAATCTCGGCAGCAGTGAAAGAAATCGAAATTCAAAAGCGTAGCTGACGTACACCTTCGTAAAGCATTCGTGTGTTGCCGTTTACCAGGTGCCTTTCCGCAATTCAGCTGGTACGAATGCAGGCGTACGAGCAGCGATGTAATGCACACGGATTTACGCAGTGGAGTGGATACGAAACTCGTTTTAAAGAAAAAATCTTTGGAGCCACAGGAAAATGACACACAGTTTGTTGTTTTACATAGCCCTAACACGCGTTTCCGCTCACAAATCTAGCAATACGCTTTTGGAACCATACCGTGTGATGCTTTGCGCATGTCTAGAGTTGCTATATTGGATGCAACAGCTTAATATACATGAAGCCATAATCTTTGAGGACGTCCAGAAAGACATACATAATCATGAGTAACAGTAGTATAAATTGTGCTTCAAGGAACCCAGAATAATAATAAGGCGTGCTTCAAACAATTTCACTAAATCAATCTGGTGCAAAAAAAGTAAAAAAATCCACGCATATCCACGGAGTGAATGATGATGAGTGTGCAAAGCTCCGGACGTTCATCGTAGATGATGCCGAGTTACGGATTAATTTAGTTAACGCGCACGCTACGAATCCTTATGGTTCAACTACGCACAAGTGAAATCTCCCACCGGCACTTCATTGCAAGTCAAGATCCAGTGCCTATATATATATATATGGGTGGCCGATGAACGGTTCTCCAGCGCGAGCAGTCGGTATTTTTCAGTCAAGAAACTCGCTAGAAGACGCTGCCTGCGTCAACGTTGTCTCTCGCGGGTGAGGGCGCGTTCTCTTTCTTGCGAGCTATGCAGAGCGTTCAATCGAAAAAAGAGCGTTTCCATATCAACCGCGGCTTTCGCTCGCGTTCGAGAGCAGGGCCGGTGATGATGCAAGCACGGTCGCCACGCGCCTTTCCTCCTGCCATCGCGGGCAAGTGGGATTGTCGGCGGCGTGGCTCCCGTTGCAGTTGACACACCGGGGCTTGCATAGATCCGTGGCCAGGTGCTGGCGGCCACAGATGATGCATGCACCGACCCGCCGGCATGCCTCGACGACGTGGTCGAAGCGCCCGCACCGTCGGCACTGCTGTGGTCGCGGCTTCACGTGTCGAACTCGAAGCCGCAGCCCGCTGATCTTGACAACGTCGGGAGGGGTAGGAGCACCGAAACGCACCTTGACGGCGCGTCCCTCCCTCGTCGCCGAGAGTATTGGAGCTGCGGAATCCAGTCCGGTACGCAGCTGCTCGTCTGTGATGTCACCGTCCACCCCGTACACGTACCCGAGGCTGGATCGGCGATCAGCAGGTTCCCGGGCAGACACGGGCACGCCGTTGAGCTCCTTGATGGTCAGGAGCTCGGCCAGGCGCTCCGCCGACGACGCATCCGCGGCCACAATGTTGCGACGGTGATTAACGCGCACCGCCGCCACACCGGGCCGCGAGGAGAGTGCCGCGGCGAGGGCCAGGCGAGGCGAGTCCGTGAACGAACTGCCGGGAGTGGAGGGGCGGTAGAGCACAGTTCCTACCGTGCCTGTTTGGGGCTCGATGACCGCCGCTTCCAAGGCCCGTGCTCGCCGGCGCGATGCCTTACTGACGACAAGTTGATATCCGTCATCGGCAGGGGTGGGGGTCCGGGGCGGACGCTCGGCCGGGGAGTTGAGGGGCCTCGACGTAGGAGGGGCCACTGCTGCTGTGGGCTCGGGGGTGCGTTGTTGCGCCCGCTGCTGCCTCTTGCGCTTATTTCTTCGGCGCCGGGCGCTTTTGCTGCCGACGAAGGTCACGACCGTCCTTGGGGGGGCAGCCGCGTTGTCGACAGGGCCGGCGGTCGAAGAGGAAGCTTGTGCCGTGCTCGTAGGGGCTGCCGGCGATGATGAGGGTGACGACGGTGCGGATGCGTCGCACGTGGCTTGCTTCCGCGGGCCGTCGTCGTCGTGCGTGTCGTGCGGGCGCTTCCGGCAAGTAGTCACATCCATCTTCTCGTCCGAGGGCGGGGGAAGTGGTGGCAACTCGGAAGCGTCCGCTTTGCTGGGGCCAGGTACGGGAGCTGTCGCGTCAGCTGCGGCCGGTGTGGTGACGGGGGGTCGTAGCCGTTCCCGCGTTCACTGTCGAGTCGGAAGGCGCCGGTGTTGCGGCAAGCGTCTCCTGCGCTTTATTCCGCAGCCACCCTCCGATGGCTGTGGCGGCCTGCTGTTCCAACGCCAGCTGGGACTTTCGGCGCATGTCCGCAGCGAGTTGGCGCTGAGCCCGTTGATAGTCTGGGACAGTGATGTCCCAGGTGCACTGCTTGGCGTTCGGCGGGGTCGCGTCCATGGCGCAACACACTAACAGAACGTGCACAGTCAGTAGAACCACGAACACTCGCGTGCGTTTCCATAGTCAACGCGCGGCTTTCCGCTCTCTTTCTCTCTGTCTCTCTCTCACAAGACGGCAGATGGAAGAGTGAGAGAGCTCGCGCGCGGGGAGGCACGCGCCGAGGGCGAGCGCGATCCTCCCGGCGGCGCGACGTGGCTACAAGGGACAACATCAAAGGATGGAACGACCCACGGCGTAAGGAGCTTCGCCCCTAAAATACCGAGAAAGGAGGGGGTTCGCGACGGCTCCTGAACGTTTCGGTGCGTAATCAAGTAATGAAATATGGACCGTGATTTTCTCCTCTAATGGTGAACACAAAATGGTGAAAATAACGACGGTAGAGTTCCGGGACAATAATTTACTCGTTTAAACCATTCTGTTGTCTCACTACGGTGTCTCTTTCGAATTTTCCACTAAGACTAAAAATACGGGGATCCTTAAAGGGCAACTCCGGCGGTGTTTCCACCACATTCCCATATCGCTCTTTTGCAATAGTATGGATAGCCTTGAAGCAGCCAGGGTCATTGAGTTTGTTCCGAAACTCACCAATAATTTGATATAACCCAAAGAACGATGTGTTGAAACCGAAACGTGTATACGCTTTGTGCAGCATGCGCTATGACGTCACAACCTCCCCGCCATCAGAAATATGGAGCTGGTGCGAGAAAAATGAAAGTGGTGATGTGATCGAAAGATGTATTGAGCTCTTCTGAACTTGACAGCGATGATTTGAGGGCTGAAGTATCGCTGTTTTGCTTTAGACGGCCCGCCTTCTCGGGTAGGAAGCCTTGCAGGTAATCACAACAAAAACACAGGGTGGATCGCGTTGAAGTCCGCTAAAAATTTTAAAAATTCATTTTCAGGTAAACTAAATGGTTCCCAAGCGCCTGGCTTGGCATAAATTATTATAGTACCGAGGAGAACATATACTGAAAATTTGATTGAGATCAGTGGAAAATGAAAAATTCCCGGCGTTGCCCTTTAAGAGAGCCGTTAAGAAATCAAACTCAGTAATCATCAAGGCTAACTAAAGCATCGCTGTGATGAAGTTAGCTATAAGGTTTAAATGTTATTCACAGCATGTTTACAAGAAGTATTTAGAACACTGGATTGGGAACAACAGGTAGGTGTAAGGGTTAATGGGGCATACCTTAGTAACCTAAGATTAGCTAATGATATTGCCTTGCTAAGTAACTAGGGAGATGAATTACAAAGCATGATTACCGACATAAACAGGCAAAGTCGAACAGTGGGCCTGAAAAAATTAATATGGGGAAAACTAAAGTAATGTTCAATAGCCTTGAGCGAGCACAGCGATTTGAGATGGCTGGCAGGACATTGGAAGTAGTAAGTGAATATGTCTACTTAGGCCAGGTAGTATCCCTGACCCGTATCATGAGGCTGAGGTAATTAGGAGGATTAGAACGGGGTGGAGTGCATTCGGCAAGTATTGTCAGATAATTAATCGTAGCTTACCATTGTCTCTGAAGAGGAAAGTGTATAACAGCTGCATCTTACCGGCACTGACCTACGGGGCAGAAACTTGGAGGCTAACTAAGAGGGTCCAGCTTAAATTTACGACGACGCAGCGAGCTATAGAACGGAAAATGATAGGTGTAACCTTAAGGGACAAGAACAGAGCGGAGTGGGTTAGGGAATAGGCGCATGTTAGGGACATATTAATAGAAATTACGAAGAAGAAATGGACGTGGGAGGGCCATGTAATGCGAAGACAAGACGACCGTTGGTCATTAAGGGTAACAGAGTGGATTCCTACAGAAGGCAAGGCATGGCAGGGGGCGGCAGTAAGTTAGGTGGGCAGATGAGATCAGGAAGTTTTCGGGGATAAATTGGGCCCAGTTAGCACACGACATGGATAATTGGAGATCTATGGGAGAGGCCTTTGCCCTGCAGTGGGCGTAGACAGGCTGATGATGATGATAAGATTCAAAAAGTTAGCAGCCTATGCTCTTTTTTTTTCGATTATGCGATACCTCATTAAAGGCACAAGGTATGCCCAACTGCAATGCCTAACTGCCTTTGTTTCCAGTGTAAACATGACTGGACAATGGAAGTCACCAGGTTCAAAGCTATTATGAAGCAGCTTGAGATACCCTTGCGCCGTGCTCGGCAGCGAGTAACGGTCATGCAACTCCAGACGAGGATGACTACAAACGCCATAACGATGTCATGTGCACTAGACTTTAATTGTAATGCAAAATTTACAAAGCAACAATGAAAGATGTTCAACAACAGATTATAGGTGAAGTGACACTCGTTAATCTAAATGTGCGAGCTTTTACTTACGCTGAGGACGAAGTACACCACACAGGCGGTGATCCCTACTTTGTCGTCGAAACGGAGGCGTAGGTACTGATGTTCATGAAAAAAAAAATGAAGAAGGATGTGAACAAAGTCATCGTATTCACCAGTGTTCGCTTACTTTCTCAGCTAAATGCCTCATGACTGCTAGGACAAGCGCAAACGAAAACCCCTCGCGAAAATTGGTTTAAAAAGATTTTGCCTTTCTAATATCGTCATTCTTTATCATAAGCGAAACCTTTATTAGTCCGCCACACGTAATGAACAGTACATAGAGCGACAAGAGGTTTCAATGGTGCGATGAAATCGCACGATACACAGCCTCCTGACACTTCTGCCGTGGCAGCCAAACTGCCGTGGCAGCCAAATCGGGCCAGAATCATCTTCTCCCTTCCGCCTGACGGCATCTTAAGATGGACAAAGCGCACCGCCTCGCTACGGGGGGCCCCGGCCCGGCGGCTGCGTTTCTTCGGCGGTGCCGGCGGCGTCCAGAGGCGTTGGACGATAAAACGGCCCGCAAGTCCCAGCTTTTCCTCGGGAGGCAATTAGCGGCTTTTTTTTTTCCCTTTTTCCAAAGGACGCCGAACCTTGCTCCGCACATTCCCACGCCGTATCTTATCTCTTTGGACACGAGCTGCCGAGAACACCTGGCGGCTGTGACAAATACCCACCTAAGAGTTATCTACCCCTGATATCGTCGTCTTGGCACGTAACCTAAAACCTGGGCAGTGAAAGGAAAGGTCCTGGCATTTCGCTATACCTTCTTAGGTGTTTTCAAAACCTCTCACAGACGTCTGCTTCGTCATAATTCACTGTTTTAAGGAGAACAAGTTTACGGAAAGCACAAGCCGTAGCTTTAATGGAGTACTTGATTTAATTACCTTCTGAAAACACACACAACTGATTATTGAATTATGTATCGCTAGATGCAGCTTTTCAATGTTGCAGGCAGTATTCGCGGCATAAGCAACATCTGCGTCATTTACGTTAGAAGTCAAAATCCGTTCATTTATGAGCTTGTTTGGTCTTTGTATACCACAGAAAAGCTCACAATTCATGTATCAGCATCCCTGATGCAGCTGTAAAGGAATTGATGAGCATGTCACGTTTATATTGCAGTCCACCATCAAGCTAAAGAGCCTGTGAACAAGCGAAAGTGAGTACAATGCTGTCTCGAAGCAAAGATTACGAGAGCGGGGACAAAAGTCGTGCTTTATGCTCGGCCTGGTGACGTCACGCTGGCGCAGCTCTGCTGCAGTAATGAGTCAAATTCATTGGACCCTGGAAAGCTGCTTATGGCCTGCGCCAAGGCTCTGCGGCGAAGCACGGATGCTGTATGTTTTTCATTTTTAGATGCGAAGCAGCTCTTTGACTAGCCTGTGTAACGGTGTCCCTCCGTCCGTCCGTAGGAACGCGCCCCCCTCGCCGCAGGTGTTGTAGCGGTGCCAAGTAGGTCACGCCGCAGCTGCGCGTTGACGTCACGCTCCCCTCGCAGTGCGCGCTGACGTCACTCTCTCCCTCGCCTGCCGCGCGCTCGCCGCAGCGCCCGCAGCTACCGCCTCGTCCGTTCACCCGCAACACCTGCAGCTACCGCCGCTCGCTCCGCCACCGCGACCGACAAAAAATTAACACCATCTTCCCAAAGGGAACCCTGATGGGATGCGAAGCACCCGCGTTAGCGCCGTTCAACCCGTGACGCCACCCGTGCGCAACTCTGCTGCTTCGCATCCCATCAGGGTTCCCTTTGGGAAGATGGTGTTAATTTTTTTTCTTTCATTCTTTTTTTCTTTTTCGCTTCAGAAGACCAGCTCGCGAACCAACCACATGCGGCGCTGCAGTACAAACGTGCGCTGGCATGGTTCCCTTGCCCTGCTGTTGCGCCTTCCTGTGCCCTTCAATGAATAAGCGAGGCGACAACATTGAAGGACCAGATACTCCGTAATATTACTGGTCGCTCAATAGCAGTGCTTCATTGTTGTTCTTTTATGCGTTCGACTAACGGGACGAAGGGCCATAGGTTGTAAACAAATGGCTAGGAGGGGGATGAGCTCCTGCGTCACATAGCTCGGCCCAGTTCAGAAGGTTCGTCTACTAGAAATCAAGCTGCTTGCTATTTAATTCTTTAATGAGGTTTATTACATATCACTTATTCTTTGACGTCACGTACATGTTTTTCCATGTAAGACTAACAGCTATTATGCTTCTCAGGGAATTCCCGGGTAGAGTAACTTTCCTTAATGCAAAGTAGTCTATAAATTTCGACGCGTTTTTCAAGGGTATCCGTGTACCTGAAAAACAGAGGCTGCCTTCATGTTGTACAACAAGGGCACCAGCGCCGTCGATGCCAGAATCATGACCAGTGGAGTAGCCGAAAGCGGCAAGAGCGTGTGGAAACCGTGTCCGTAAAAGTGGCCGACGAAGCCAACCACCGACACTCCGTTGACCACGGAAGCCAGAACGGAGACCGTCAGGGCGAGTTCGGGTAGTCTGCGCCCTCCAAGGAATGCCTCCATTGCGGCGCTGGAGCTGCCATGGTCACCTGGTGCGCGCTGCACAAAAAAAAGAAGAAAACAATCACTCCATCTCCCGCTAAAGGGGACCATGAGGCGATGCGAAGCAGCACGGGGGGGGGGGGGGGGGGGGGGGGCACACCGCGTTTGCATCGGTTGCACTAGGTGTCACGTTTGCATCGGTTTGACACTAGGAGACGCTGCCTCCGTGAGCGTTGTCTCTCACGGGCTAGGGCGCGTTCTCGTTCCTTGCGAGCTGCTAAAGTGTTGATGATGATTGTGGTTCGGTTAGGAAAGGACGCTAATTCCTGCAGCCCATGTAGGGAGCACGGCTAAGCGTCCGTGGGGGGAAGGGGAAAGGGAGTGAAAGAGATAGAGAAAGGCCGTAGTGGAGTGCTCTGGAAATTTAGACCACCTGGGGATCTTTTGCGTGCACTGACAACGCACAGCACACGGGCCTCTGGCATTTTCGCCTCCATCGAAAATGCGACCGCCGCGGCTGGGATCGAACCCGCGTTTTTTGGGTGGCAGCCGAGCACCGTCACCACTACACCGCCGCGGCATCGAAGAAAGAGCATTTCCATAGTCAACGCGCGCCGTTTGGAGAGGAGAGGAGGAATGCCGAGAGGAGAGGAGATGAGACAAGGAGAGGAGGGGGAGGAGGATGCACATGCGCAGTGCGGTTGTGGACACCACACGGCGGAGGGAGGGATGGACAAAGCCCCCGCCATAAGCTGCTTCGCATCTAAAAGACAATGTCGTTCTGTTCAAACATATTCCATGACTAAGAGCTTACGGGGCCTCAGTCCGTGCTATTCTGTAAAGACTTATGACACGTCCGACACCACCACAATAGCAGTTCTCGCAACCACCGCCATAGCGCTCTTCGCAGCACCGCTTTAGTGCTCAATGGTGACACCTGCCATAACGCTAGTCAGCGTGCCGGAACAGCTACAGGAGCGCTAGGGCAGTCACATCAAATTATTGTCTGAATTCGTTGACTGTATAGATGGTTGCTATCTTCGCTATCTCACGCACGTGTTTATCATTGTAATTTGCACCTCGCCTTCGGAGCAATGGCGTACGCGTCAACCTCTTCGACCCAATATGGCGCTGTGCTGGACAGGCTGTGCTATCAGTGCACCCCATACGAGCTAATCTTTAGGCACCACAGTTGGGTCGCTGAGCCTGGCAAGCCCACGCAAAGCGGACAGCCAATCAATTAAGGCGACGACGTTCGCCCTTTTTGTAATGCTTGTCTCGATGCTAAACAATATGGCACGGACCACTCCTCTCAGTCTTTTCCACAATCCCACAACGAGTGTGTTCTTCCCTGATTTCGGAGCAGAACATGTGTTGTCCAACTTGCCGTCTATCGCGTACCAAAGAAGTACCATCGTCAACTTCAATAATACTTCTGTTTGGGCCTGTAGTTGTACATATTTCCTGAAATACGAAGAAATTCAGCGCAAACATTCTGAAACACCACTGAGAAGATAAACGACACAATGGCGCTGTGTGTCGCCAGTGTGTCGGGTCTCTTTTCGGCGATCGTCCTGAATCTTTTCACTGAATTTATTCGCATCACCGTGAAAACATGGCACGCGCACTTCCTTCTTCTATTTCGCTTCGAGTAATATACGATATACTGAAAACCACGTAACATGCACTGGTAAACATGTTCATCGGGCTGCGGATTCGAGTAAACTAGTTCCAGAGTGCGAGACCACCACACCAACCGATGCAACCACACTCGGTTCAAGGCAGTCGTCCTTTCAAGCGCGGATCGATGTACAATGAAGAATAGACTCCCATAACTCTGTCACATTGTTAAGTGCACGCTCCGCAGACTACAAAAGAAAGGAAGGAAGATAGCAGCCGTAAGCAAGGAGAGAAGGAAAGAAACGAAAAAATAAACTGAAAGAGGGAAAGGAACACAGCAAGAGAAAGATAGAGGTGGTTGAGGCCCGTGTGCTGTGCGATGTCAATGCACGTTAAAGAAACCCAGGTGGTCTAAATTTCCAGAGACCTCCACTACGGCGTCTCTCATAATCAGAGCTTGTTTTGGGACATTAAACTCCAAAAATCAATCAATCAAATTTAGAGGTGAACATAAGAGTGAAGGGAAGACAGCAAGAAGAGGCATGCGCGCGCCATGGGTCCCTTGGCCCCAGTTTGCATTTATGTGTTTGCCCAAGACATGCCATGGTGACGGATATGACGTTGCATTATACATGCCCTTTCTGAAACTTGAAGAGCGAGTGGTCGTAGATATGCATTCGAATAAACCGACACATCATATTGCTGCTGTAGAAAACGTCGAGTCAGGGCATTTAATAGGGCTGGACATAGGCAAACAGCTGTTGCGCATCAACATATGTGTGACCTGTGATACAAGTGAACTGCGCGGATTATGCAACAGCACAATGACATGCACGTAAAATAATATTCTACATATCAAAAAAGTAGCGATGCATCGACCCGGTCACATAGGTAACTGACACTCGCCTTTGAGAGAGATGAGACACTCATGAAATATGAATACGAAGCATTAACGAAACCACACCGCCATGCTAGAATTATTAGTTATTAGTTTTGACACCTATGTACGATACGTTTCAGTTGGGACGCGCATTCTCTGGCCTTGACCGTACTATCGCCTGCCAACGAAAAAAAAATGCCAGATCCCACGTGCAGTGAGAATCAAGGAAATGCAAAGCACGCATCAGGAACGTAAAATGGATTTGCATTGTTGTCTCGCTATACTGATTTTGGTACATATGAAGTTAACGAAACGGCCGCAAGAGCACCGAGACTGCGGCCATGTAAACCATGCCGCTCATGACACGCATGTCGTGATTTTCACGTTATGGCCTGTCATTTACGTTCGTCATGCAGTCGTGTTGTGTCATAGCAATTTTGGTATGCATCCCATTAACGAAACCGCCGCGACAGCACCAAGACTGTCGCAGGTAAACGGTGCCGCTCATGACAGGCATGCCATGCCTTTCTGTTACACCTGTCCAGGGAGCCCAACCTCAAGTTTGCGCAGCGCCGTCCGGCAGTGAAGCGGAGAGAGGTGGAACTACCGGTCGCTCCGACGGTCGCACTCGCATTGCACGAGCGGAGAAACGTGTTTCGGGAGGCTCTTATCTCGCGTTGCCCGCCCGGGCGCTGCAGTTTTTTTTTTTTTTGTCAGTACGGAAAGGAGGCACACAATACAGATGCTCTGCGCGCTGTCACAGCAGTTTAGAAAAAAAAGAATAGCCGAGAACTGCCCGTGAAAATCGGGTTCCGTTTCCCTGGCAGAGACGGCCACCACAGCAAATCGCAAAATGATGTGATGCTTGCACGCGCGGTATCTTGATGTCACTTTTTGCAACATAAGATATCATCAATAGTTAACACGGAGAAGCGTGATGGCCAGTCGTATTTTAACAGAACTGCGTATGTCAAGCGAAAGTGCATGCAGCAAGTATATTCGTCTTACATTTCGAAGTGTGCGCGCTTGCTAGGTCACTTACCATTTTTAATACGACAGCAGTGGTAGACGTTGGCCCCGTACATCAGTTATTAAAAACCGTGAGTACTGGTGCAGTTTTACTTCATGGCGATAAGTGCGCAAAAAGAGCACCAGGACAGAGAGGTGCAGAGAGGTGCTGTGTTTGCGCACTTATCACCATGAATGCATACTAACTGGCCCGAGTATCCGCTCTTCTGCAGTTTTACTTAATTAACTGGTGGATATGGGTTTTTAGTCGCTGTTCAGTACAAAACTTGAGTAGCTGGATGTTCATAGTGAGCGTGTTAACGCTGGCCATGGAAGCGCCTGTGCCACTGGCGGTCTGCCGCTTTGGCTAGGTAGGCCAAGTATGTGTAGAGAGAAGCAAGGTAGCGATAAAAACAGCAAAGATATTGTGCAGTCTGATGCTGTTTTTATCATCAAAAATTACATTATAACGTGAAACACACACGATCGAAGGGCGCATTTTATAGTGTTGACGAATTGGGCTTTCGAAGGGCGCATTCTATAGTATTGACGAATTGGGCTTTTAAAACAAACAGAGCGCCATTACTGTAAGCGCACACGGTCTCAAATAATTGCTTACATTGCAGGAAACATGCGTAGTCACGGTGGGCGTTAGAGATTATCGTGCCGCATTGTAATGCAGACAAAATCAGCTTCAAAAAGATGAAACCAGCATGATGTGACGATGAGATGTCGCTATCTTTCGAGGCAGAGCTTGTACGCGGCTGTCAGCATTGCGTACTGTAATGCTGCCAGTGACTGAGCAAGGTAGACGTAAATATGAACGGTTCATACTAATCATATAATAAATTTGAAGTCTGTTGTGGCCTGCAACCGATGGAATTTCGAGCGAACGTACACGAAATTGCAATTTCTTGCGCCTACAGCTCCGAGCAGACGCCACTTCACGATGCGTTTTATCGGCCGTATAATTACAGAAACTGAAAACTCGTCTCTAGTTTCACGTCAGCAACGTAGTCATCCACACGCGCTTGGCAGCCACGAACACAGCATCGTCTTCAACGACTACTAGGTCCCGTAATTGCAGTATTTAAAGGTGTGGTACATGTTGAGATTGGAAGCCCGAAATGTTTTTTCAGTGCCACAATTTTCCTGAAGTTGCAATACAACGGACACATGACGCAGCATATGCAGCCACTGAGCGCGTGCGAGTTGTGAAAGACGCCTTGGGCGGCCTAAGAACGCGCTAGCACGCGCAGAAAGCGGGCGCACTCACAGGCGGCAAGGGCGAGAGCAGAGGGCGAAGCGACCGCAAATCGTACCAGCTGCCGAAACGGCGCTTTTCGGAGGCGCGCCGCAGCGCCCTCTGTCCCAGCTTGGGAGGCCTATTTTCGTATATAACCCATTAACGAAACGGCGAGGAGAGCACCAAGACCGTGAATGTAAATCATGTCGTTCATGACGTGCATGTCATGCTTTTCATCTTATGATCCGTCATTTATTTTCGTCATGTAGTCATATTGAGCCATACAAATTTTCGCATACATCCCATAACGAAACGGCCAGGAGAGCACCAAGACCGTGGCATATAAATCATATCGCTCATGATTTTCATATGTCTTGTCATTTATGTTTGTCATGCAGCCATGTTGTGGCATAGCAATTTTCGTATATATCCAATAAACGAAACGGCCAGGAGAGCACCAAGACCGCGGCACGTAAATCATGTCGTTCATGATGTGCATGTCATGTTTTTCATGTTATGATCTGTCATTTATGTTCGTCATGTAGTGATGTTGAGGATTTTCCTATACATCCCATTAACGAAACGGCCAGGAGAGCACAAAATCGTAGGCGGCTAGATAGATAGATAGATAGATAGATAGATAGATAGATAGATAGATAGATAGATATGATAGATAGATAGATAGATAGATAGATAGATAGATAGATAGATAGATAGATAGATAGATACGCTCAAAGTCGCCGAAGTGGCGGTTTCCTTGCCTTCTCAAAACAGGGCCAGGCCAAGCGCGTTCTTGATTTCAACTAAGAAATCATTGTAATGCGTTCTTTCCTGATCCTGCTAATGAGCAAGGAGGCATAAAGAGCTTGAAAAGGAACGGGACAGTCATCCGTTTCACAGGCAAGCTCTAAATAAATGAATAAATGTGCTAAACATAACGAACCATGAAATAAAATAACAGTATATTGACATTTTTCTTCACATTGAGAATGAAAGTTCACGCATCTACACGACGGTCTGTTTAGGGCACGGGGAAACGCTGCGTGATCTTATTCACGTATATTTTTCTGCAATATTGCTTTGAACTTTGAAGCAGCAGCATACTTTCTGTCGCTTACCTGTCGTCGCTGATGAGCAAAGGAGAAGTAGAGGCCGACCAGGTATCCAAGGGCTGTTAGCAAACCAAAAACAATGCAATCAGCTGTTCCCAACGCCGTCGGCGGAGTCATTTCCTATTTTTCCCCACCCTATTCCGGCAGCGGGCTGGAAATCTGGGCATACAAGCGGTACGAATAGATTGAATTAGCTCAACCTTCTGAAACCTGGCAATTGAGTACCGTGGAATGCCAGAAGTCTGAACAACCATTAAGAAAGGAAAAATAAACGTTCACCTGTTTGTAGCACAGAGCTGCACAGAAGATCACACGGTTATATATATATATATATATATATATATATATATATATATATATATACTATCAGAAAGACACAGTGACAAACATGGGATTTATTCTGACGTTCCGGCTGGAGGCCAGCCTTTTTCAAAGATCTTTGAAAAAGGCTGGCCGAAACGTCAGAATAGGAGAATCGTCAGAATAGGAAACGCCAGGAGCCGAAACGTCAGAATAAATCCTATGTTTGTCACTGTGTCTTTCTGATTGTATATTTATCCCGATAGCCAGGAAGAACTTCTTTGATATATATATATATATATTCAAGAGAGACACATATTCAAAATTCTTGTTTTATTAACGTTTCGACCCGTGGGCCGTAACGTTAATAAAACAAGAATTTTTGAACGTGTGTCTCTCTTTTCAACCCTACATTGGACCGGACCCATCGAACTTCAAACTGAGTATATAAATATGTACGGAAACTTCCCAGTTAAGGAAAAATTCAGCGTTGTCCGCGGATCGAACAACTTTTCTTTTTTGGTTGTGGAACCAGGACAAATTTTTTATTAACTAAGAAGCTTTCATTTCTGAAAAATTCCTGTAGACTTCCTTGTAGCGTTATGCTACAAACAGAGCGATAATAATTTTTCGTTTCCTAATCGTTACTCGAATTCGCGGGTTTCCGTAGCCCTCAGCTCTCATATTCATGCTCGTGTCATTCAAGTTTTTGATCGATTCGCCCTCTGGATGTCATTTTCTGTTCTGTTGGTTAGCTAAATTGACAGAGCGACCGCCTCGGGCAGGCGTTGGTGCTGAATCCAAACACCGCACCACAACGACGTCACCTAAGAACCTTTCATATCCGAGAAATCCATATGTATTTTCGTGTAGCGTTTTCACACAAACGGGCGTATGTTAATTTAGCGAACAAAAACGCATGCTGCGAAAAAAATTGACGGAGCTAGTCGATTGGAAGTTTGGCATGGCTTTGGTAGGCTTTACGTGCATTCGCTAGGCCATGCTACGTTTTGCAACGTCTCACTTGCCCGCCTATTTAGTCATGGCTCAATTGGGCTTGCCTCAATTAATACTAACGTAACTAAGGTTGTCTTAATTATGCCTATGAACTTACTCGTACATGACTTAATTAGGCTCAGGCTTAATTAGGCTGTCTAATTTAGAGTTGGTTTAATTAGTCTTACGTTATGCTTAACTTATTTAGTATCAGCCGAATCAGGCTCTGCGTAATTTGCATTAACTTAATTATCCCTGTATTAATAAATGTCGGTATAATTAGGCTTGTCCTAATGAATGTTACCTAAATTAGGTTTGACCTAAGTAGTCTTAGCTTCATTATGCTTCGGTAAGCCTTAATTTGATTAAACTTGGCTTTTAGAATTAGCGTCAACTATGGCTGTCTTATTACCTATAATTAGCTGGCCACAGTTGCTATGGAAACGTGCGGCTCGGCGAGTTTTTTGCAGATGTAGACCAGGACAAGCGCTATTTCCGTCATGCTAACTACGCCACACCAAAGTTCCATTTATATCAAACGCCGGGCTGCCGCGTCGTGCATGATCCAGTATTTGTTCCTTTACCGTTCAAGTGCCTAAGTGCCAGAGTTTACTTTTGAGGCGGATACTTTCTCCGTAGATGCACCTAGCGGGTACAACGATGTTGTAAGCACAATGAAGGCTCATCAGAGGGACCGTTGAGTGACAGTCCAGCTATTACACCCCAATCAACAACTACGTCGAGATATAACTGCCAGTTTATTATTTTGTCTACCACTGACGGTCATTTGCATCAGCTCATACCAGCTCATTTGTGTTGCGACAAAACAACCACGTATCGCGAGACGATATCACTACCGCACAGCATTTACACGTTAACGATTACAGCGTAATTTGTTTAGAAGAACAGTAACTGCACTTCGTCGTATGCTTGAGAAGCACCACAGCAGCCAAATTAAAATACTTGCTCGGGAGCGGGCGTGTGACAATGACATGGCACGCTCTCGACACACGCACTCAGTGATGCTAACAAATAGGGAAGACTAAATCGTGAGGTCAAATACTTTTGTATACTTGGACAAAAATACATGCAAGCATTTCACACTGTTGCTGCACAAGGAATGAGCAGTGCGATGTCAGTGCACGTTAAAGAACCCCAGGTGGTCAAAAATTTCCGAAGACCTCCACTACGGCGTCTCTCATAATCAGAGCTGGTTTTTTGGACGTTAAACTCCACAAATCAATCACAAGGAACGAGCATGTTCGAGGCTATGCGTGAAGTACGTGAGCATGTAAACGCGCAGTGGATAGTAGACGACGCGAGGAGTCATCCACACTTGGGAGCTTCGTCCGTCCGCCGCTAGGCACCGATCGTGTTCGATCTCGAGGGCAATACTGATCGCAAAGCGAACGACTTTTTGCTTCAAATTTCAGTGTCTCGGAAGCGAAAGTCTCAGAGGTGTACTGTCCTCATCATGACATCAGTAGTTTTTTTGTTTTTGTTCGCGGAGCTCTTGGCGATTCGACGGAACCGTCTTTTAACACACGCGCGGGCGAGAGAAAAAGAAACTTAGTTAGGAGAGGGCCTTACGTGCCATTGCTGAAGTGTTGTGATTAAATATTTAGATAACCATGAAAAATAGGCCACAGTCTCCTGACAAACAGGTGGTGCATGTATGTACGGATGTACGGTCAATTGGCGCCTGCGGTTGCGTAATATCTAAAGGTTCTAGACACTACTTTATTGAAGCCCACCTCAACTCACCTAATTGCATTCTTGTGGGTTAAATCAAATAATAATTTTCCTTTGTGAATGTGTCCGAACGTTTCTTTGAAACAGGATATTACGGTGCTTTCAGACTATCTTGAGAGCTATACCAACAGTACTCGATCAGTATTCGTACTCGGTTCGGATTCACCACCATTCGATTCGAATTAGACTCGGTTCTGAGATTCACTATTCGCACACCGTTATCAGCAAAAATCGCTCGGCGCCGTCGCGTTCGTACATGTTTGACGGTGATACGTGTCTTACGCTGCGGAGTTCTACAAACAGTTAGCAGGGGCTCCTGTCGAAAATCCGGCGCAAATTCCACCAGAAGCTTTGCGTCTGCGCTGGTTGCTCGCGCAGCCGATGACGTCGCAATGTCGCCACGGCAACTAGCTTTCTTACTTCGTCGCTATTCACTAAAACCGTGCGCAGCAACTACAAAAACAAAGGCCACGCAGAAATGGACGCGCACTTTAGTCGGCGCCCCCTACCGCTCACCCCCCCCCCCCCCCCCCGCCCAGTGTCCGTCGAGAGAGGCGGCGCCTGGTGTCGAGAGTAAAGGAGCGCCCCCGGAGGTTGAGTGCAAGGGTAATATATTCTGGTCTACAAACAACGATACGTTCTCAACCCGTACTTTTCCGAGTGCACTGCGCAATGCCACATTTCGCTGTTACACTTTCTAACTCAGGTCAGCTCGGTAGATACACGCTGGGATGTTGTTCCTGAAGCTCGTTCCAATATGAGGTTAACGCCAAGACGATTTCTGAAAGGCGAGGCAGCCACGAGATACCGCCGCCACCGGCGTACACTATAGGAAGGATATCTACAGCATTGTTAACAGCACTTACCTGATCGAAAGGGGAGCTTCACGGTACGCAGCACAGTGGGTGGATTCCAGTGAAATAGGGCAGAACACATGCGCCCTGGCATCACTGCCGACAGTGGCAAAAAAAAAAGAGAGATAAAAGTTAACTGCCCTTATTTCGTATTTCCATGGTTTCAGTGTGTATAACGATGTGTTTCTTTTATTACGTTTTTTATAGAACTCTGTAACAAAAAAGGAAACGTGCGCATTGCCATCGAAATCACAGGTGTTTCGCACAGCAGCTACAGCTTGATTTTCTCGGCGATGCATTCGTCGTACCGTCGCTGTAGGCGCGAGTGGCGACAGTACGGTTGAACAGCTATAAACCACGAACGAGCACTACTCCTTTCTGCAGAAACAATCCGGCCTACACTCGTGCAACCTTGTTCGTCATGATGCTGCAGCATCTTCTCGTCTAGTCCGAGCAAAACATTTGTATGTAGTTTATTCCACTCAACAATATTCAGCGACGCCACTTGACATGTCACCCTGTAAGCGCGCTTTGCCGAAACTTAACTGCAAGATTTGTGCAACCGTTCACGCCCACGTAGAGAATAAGCAAGAAAATTTTCATGTACCAGGGGATCTACTGTGCCACCGATACGACAGCGGTGACCATGGAGCTATAAATTTGTTTCGGCCGTACGTGTGTTCAATATCGAGCAATTTTTTTAGATGCGAAGCAGCTTAGGGCGGAGTTCAACCCGGTAGTGGTGGTGGTGGTGTGCGGTGTGACCACCCTTACTGCGCATGCGCAAACCCTCTCTGCACACCTCCTCTTCACTCCCCCTCTCCACGTGACGCCGGCGTTGCGTACGGCTGGGTTTGCTTGCCGACGCTGCCGTTGCGTTTCGAAATGTCGAGCCCGCGTTTCCCGCCGACGTTGCCGTTTGCGCTGGGCTTCTTCCCTAGCCCGGAGCTCCGTGATCATGACAGTGTCGTGATCATCACAGTGTACTTGGAACCCAACCTCTGCAAAGGGAACGTAGAATTATACCTACAAAGAGCAATGGTCGAAAACGACAACGTGTACAAGAACGACTCATTCATCATGGTGGGAGACTTCAACGTGAATATCTACAAGAACTCTTCGATAGTGCAACGCATGATAAGCAGGTACTCCATTAACGCAAACACTAATAGCGATTTCCATTGGGCTAGCAGGAGCAAGGGGAACGAGCAGCCAGAGCAGCACACGGGGCCAGCGAGGACGTGTGCTCTCGTCTCCCGAATAGACCAACCACGCTGCTCCGAGAGCAGAGCAAATAGAGGGCGCGCGTGATGTCAGGCGTCATGTGACCAAACTTTTCCTGCGCTCGCGCTATGGTGGCTAGAACTCGCGCGCCCGCTTCGCGGACATGTTCAGACATGCCGCATGCTCGCACTGTCCGCGCGCTGGTTTTCCGAGCATAAAGCCAGAAGTGACCTGAGAAAAGGTCATGTGACTTCCTCCGCGCTCCCTTTACTCCGCCGCTGGCGGCGGAGAACCAAGAACTGCTCTCGGCTGCCCTCGGTGCCGAAAAAGTGCTCCTCCTCGACCAATGAAACACAACGCCCCCGCTCCTGCCCGACCACTGGAAGGCGCCGCTAATCGCGAGAGCACTTTGAGTGCAGTTAGAAGTGCTCCTGCTCGCCCAATGGAAAGCGCTACTAGTCAAACCGACTGCAAACGCGGTGTGCACCCCCCCCCCCCCCGTGCTGCTTCGTATCACCTCATGGTCCCCTTTAGCGGGAGATGGTGTAATTGTTCTGTCCCTGGATCAATTAGGCTTCATGTTTAGAAAGAGGGAACCCGTAATAGGCAACTACATAAACGGCATATCTAGCACTAAGAAAGTAGCTAAAGTCCCTAAAAACCAATCTAAGAAGCCCAGCCAATGGCAGCAACAAATTATTTGAGAGCTATGATTCAATGCCGTGTAAATATTCCTATAGAGGAAGATCAGCATTATGATTTCAGCCTAACTAATGTGCTCATATTTCCCAAGAAGCAATGTTTTTCCCACGAAGCAGAAAGTACTGTTAAAGGGCGAATTGGCCGTTTGGATGAAATAATCGCATTACACTCCGTGGCGGCTCTCTTGCTAAACACGAAGACTCAGGTTTGATTTCCGGTTGTGGTTTTTCCGTCTCGGTAGAGGTTCGGAGATGCAGGGTGAGGTGAACGTCAATGAACCTGGCGCAGACGAGGTTATTTAGGTGCCGACTTTTTGCGATGTGCCTCATATTTATATCGTATTACGCACAACGAAAAAAAAAAACCAGGAGGCGAAATTACGAAATCAGTCTTTTGTAAAAGATTTCTTTAACGGAGCAGCGCACTTCGCTAGTAGTGCACACAGCTACAGGACCGGCTCCTAGGAGGACTGCCGTGTAGGCTAAATTGTTGGCCCGGAATGGATTTGTTGGAATGTTTTCTTACGAGCTCATTCAGCGCAAAATCGATGGATGAAAAAAAGATGTGATCACACATCTGTCACAGGAATCAGTATAAAACGGAAGTCACACCTGTCTTCACTGAGCGGCTAACTGGAGAATCGAGGGGCGGGAGATGGGTAGAATATTCTGGACATGTGAGCCTCTTGCATGTACACATCACAGGCACCTCCACACCCTACAGGGATCCTCGACAGTTGCACACAAGCGAAAGCTTTCCGAACGACTCAGATTTCTCCGGAGACACTGCATTGAACGCGTCAGCGCCCTGCGCAAACCTGCTGTATCGTATTTCGGGTGCCGAGCGCTGCACGTGTGCCTTAAAAGCGCACCGTATCTGTCCAACGTTATACTCTGAAAGCTTATCTGTTTAACGGCGTAAGACACGCCCCTTCAGAATCCTACATATGTACTCGTTTCCAATAAACCCCGTTCTGTTCTCCCCCACTGGCCGGCGCAGCATGCTCGCCTTCCTGGACGCACCGATACACCTGCCATAAACCACGAGCGCCCGCACACAGAGAAAACATGCATAGAAAAAATGGCAGACACCACGTCCAGTGGCAATCAAGGAAATGCGAAGCATGCATCAGGAACATAAACTGGATCTGCATTATTTTCTCGCTATACCGATTTTGGCATATATGAAGTTAACGAAAGGGCCGCAAGAGCACCAATACTGTCGCTTGTAAACCATGCCACTCGTGACACGCATGTCATGATTCTGATGTTATTACCTGCCATTTACGTTCGCCATGCAGTCGTGTTGTGCCATAGCAACTTTAGTATGCACCCCATTAACGAAACGCGTGGCATGTAATTCCTGCCCTACATGGCATGTCATGATTTTTGTGAAATGACGTGTCACTTATGTTCGTCATGCAGTCATATCGTGGCATACCAATTTTCGTATACATCCCATTAACGAAACGGCCAGCAGAGGACAAAGTCGTAGGCGGGCTAGATAGATACGCTCAAAGTCACCGAAGCTCGCTAAGAAATGCTTCGCATTTAAAAGCTCCTTTTCTCTACGGTGAAACCTTGCAAGCGAAACCGAACTGTTTGTCAGCGGTTCGTTTTGTGAACGCTGTGGGAAAGGCGCGTTATTTGATTGTCGGCAGGCCCCTTGAGTTCCTAGAGGAGAGCGCGTCGCAACGCAACTGGCTATGATATACGCCACACAAGACAATATATGTAGCGACCGCGGCTGAAGCAACGTGCCAGCAGCACAAGCGGGACGCCGAAGCCTCCGTGGCGATAGAAGCACCGAGACTACTGAAGTACAAACTGCCGGCGCGTACATTAACACGACAATTTACGACTACACTCCATGTTTCCTAGGTGGGGTTCCACCGCCGAGGACCAAGAGTCCGAGTGACGGGGAGACAATGTTAATTTAAGAGTATTTTGCTTGCTGAATACCTTTCCTTTAACAAGTTCACGGAAGGCGAAGACAAGGCCGACTACGAGACGGTCCTCAAGAAGTTCGACGAATATTTCAAGTTGCAAAACAACGAAGTACATGAACGCTACTTATTTCGGAAGACAGTTCAAGACGAAGGTGAGCCATTCGAACACTTTTTGCGGGTCCTGACGAAACAGGCACGAGCATGCAATTTCGGCACGCTTCTGGATTCTATGGTCCGAGACCAGATTGTGTACGGAACCAGCGACGACAGGGTAAGAGAAAAGCTGCTCAGGGACTGTGAATTGGTTATTCCAGCTAGCATGAAAAGGGAAACACTGGAAAGAATTCACCAAGGCCACTTGGGAATCAACAAGAGCAAAGCCAGGGCAAGACAACTAGTTTTTTGGCCGGGAATGAACTCCGACATAGAATCGTTCATCCAGAGATGTTCTATTTGCAAAAAGTACTCATACAGCCAGCCTCGAGAACTTTTACTGATGCGTCCCCTGCCGGACCAACCGTGGTACCGCGTCGGCATCGACATTTTTGAATACGGCGGGAGGTCGTACCTGTGCGTTTACGACGCCCTGACAAACTGGCCCGAAGTAGAACTCCTTAGAGATACCACGGCCAAAACAATCATTGACGCAACAAGCGCGATTTTTGCTAGGCACGGCATTCCGATAGAAGTATGCTCTGACAATGGTCCTCAATTTTCATGTCGTGAATTTGCGTTGTTCTCACAACTGTATGATTTCCGGCGTGTAACGTCTAGTCCAAACTACCCACGCTCTAATGGGTTGGCGGAAAAGGGCGTACAGATAACTAAGCGCATGCTCAAAAAAAACAAGTTGGGACTGCTTGCTTTCAGGACCACCCCACTCGAATGTGGCGCATCGCCTGCTGAGCTGCTTATGGGACGACGGCTCCGCTCAACTATTCCCGACGGCCAGGGCAACACCAGGCACGAGGTGCGCCGGCGCCCTCAGACAGACCACTCCAGCAGACCATTGGTGTACCTGAGCCCGGGAGATACGGTCCGGATAAAGAAAGGTACATGGGCGACGAAAGCTAAAGTACTCAAGTCTGCTGGCCACCCCAGGTCGCATACAGTCGTCACGGAAAACGGCACGGTGCTCAGGCGCAACCGGCAGCACCTGCTACTCACCCGGGAACCCTTTCGACGCAACGACCAATATGACGACGACTTCGAAGTGATGTCGAGCCAAAGCAACGCATCGACACATCGACACGCAGAATGCACAGCGCCGTCTACGCCCGTTGCCCCTACAAGCGTCTCGTCCGCACCAGCCATAAGAAGGTCGCTCAGACAACGTCGAGCGCCTCAACGTCTGACCTACGACCAGAGCTTCGTGCAAGTGCCTTGAACTAAGTGCCTCAAAACTTCAATTGATGTTCTTTTCCCTTGCCTTATTTTGTTTTTGAAACAGGGGTAGATGTATCGTATTTCGAGTGCCGAGCGCTGCACGTGTGCCTTAAAAGCGCACCGTATCTATCCAACGTTATACTCTAAAAGCTTATCTGTTTAACGGCGTAAGACACGCCCATTCAGAATCCTACATATTGTGACAATGCAGTCACCACGGGGTACTTATTAGGCCTGGATGATGCGGCGAACCGGCCGAGCCCAAAGCATAGAAGAGATGCGAGGTGACAACCCACAATCGATGAAGAAGAAACCCATGTGATGATGATTATGTACAGATGACGAAGAGTAGCGCATTAAGTGCCCACAATATGTACTCGTTTCCAATAAACCCCGTTCTGTTCTCCCCCACTGGCCGGCGCAGCATGCTCGCCTTCTTGGACGCACCGATACACCTGCCATAAACCACGAGCGCCCGCACACAGAGAAAACATGTATAGAAAAAATGGCAGACACCACGTCCAGTGGCAATCAAGGAAATGCGAAGCATGCATCAGGAACGTAAATTAACGAAACGCGCGGCATGTATTTCCTGCCGTACACGACATGTCATGATTTTTGTGTTATGACGTGTCAGTTATGTTCGTCATGCCGTCATGTCGTGGCATACCAATGTTCGTATACACCCCTTTAACGAAACGGCTAGCAGAGCACGAAGTCGTAGGCGGCTAGATAGATACGCTCAAAGTCGCCGAAGCTCGCTAAGAAATGCTTCGCATTTAAAAGCTCCTTTTCTCTACGGTGAAACCTTGCAAGCGAAACCGACCTGTTTGTCAGCGGATCGTTTTGTGAAAGCTGCGGGAAAGGCGCGTTATTTGATTGTCGGCAGGCCCCTTGAGTTCCTAGAGGAGAGCGCGTCGCAACGCAGCTGGCTATGATATACGCCACACAAGACAATATATGTAGCGACCGCGGCTGAAGCAACGTGCCAGCAGCACAAGCGGGACGCCGAAGCCCCCGTGGCGATAGAAGCACCGAGACTACTGAAGAACAAACTGCCGGCGTGTACATTAAAACGACAATTTACGACTACACTCCGTGTTTCCTAGGTGAGGGTACCACCGCCGAGGACCAAGAGTGGAGTGAAGGGGAGACAGTGTTAATTTAAGAGTAATTGTGCTTGCTGAATACCTTTCCTTTAACAAGACACCAATTAGATGAAAATTGCAAACTCGTGTAGTAAAGATTTAAGGCCCGGTTTTTCCTCAGTATTGCAAGTCTCTAGGTGGTGCGGTGGTAGCGTTTTCAGCTCCTACCGTCACACCCTAGATGTATGTAGGTTTGAATCCCAGCGAATGGTACTTGTTTGCGTGTTTATTGCGTGTTTATTTTTTGTTTGCGTGTTTATGATGCGTGTTTATTTTTCAGATATCTACTTCAGTTTCGGAAGCACTTCACAGATTTCTTGGTGGACCCCGGCATAAAACACTCGTTTTAGAACATTACTGGAGTCCATTAGGCTATTCCTCTCGGTCCCAACGGGCCCGCGAAGCGACCGTAAGGCAGAGCCTATCGGCCGCTTCGCGGGGCCGTTGGACAGCCCGCAGCTTCTGTTGTAATGTCAGACTGCATACAGCTCCGTCCCTTCGTTCTTTAGCGTTCTCCTCGTCGCTGCGTGACGCGGAGCACAGCCAGTGCATGTTACTGAGATTTATGACGGTAACGTGGCGTTTCTCGCATGTTGCAGAAGTAGAGCACTTCGGATATATTTTGCTGGTTAATAGCGGGATCAGGTAGGTTCATGTTAATAGAAGCCTTCGCGTAATCGCTTGAGCTTTGTTTAGTTTATTCTGCTGAGGTTAGAAGACCCTACGTACTAAGTAGAAGTGTTTGGTTAGTTCTCTGTACGTGAGAAGCTGGTTCCTGCAATCTGGAACCTCAGCATCGTTCTGCCTTGTGGCTGCACGGCTGGTAAGTCCTCGTGCAGCATTGTGGGTAGATTCGTTGAAGTTCGCGGAAGCACCGTTCGTTTCTCTTTTATGAGCAGGAAACGAGATGATCGTGTAGTGTGTGACGACCTTTCCGTGGAGAATTGCCAACACTGCCAAGGCTTGTTTACAGATGACTCTTTTGGAAAATCCTCGGATAGCTGCCCTGGAATCGCTGTGGAACGTAGATATCTTTCGGTCTATAATTTGCAATACGATAGCTATTTCCTCTGCAGTTTCTGGCTGCGTGGTGTTCCTGGAAGCCGGGTTGACGAATTCACCTCTGATATTCAGAAGGGCTGGTGTGAAGGCTCGCCTATTTGGTACAAAAGCCGCGTCGACGAGTCCTCAGTGAGATCATTAGCTTTCTGTAGTACGGCTTTGGCTCTGGCTTGCCTTCCGCCCTCGTTATAAATAGGGTAAACATTCCTTGCAACGGGCATCACTGTCACATCTTTCAGCAGATCGCTGGGAATTTCTCTGTGATTATTCTCTATTGCTGTGGCTCGTACGCCAATCCGCTTTAGGGCTTGAGGATATGTCTGCCCGATTGCGTGGTGGTTAGTCTAATGAAATGAGCCCTGTGCCTCGGCAATTTCCTGCAGTGTATTGTGCATCCATATTTGCATGCCTCTTTCAGTTCAGTGTACACAGAGAGCCCAAAAGCTACCTTGATTACATTCCTTAACAATGCATTGAGTTTGCCTCCTTCGTTTCTCGATCACTCGTACATGGCTGCTACGTAAACGAAGCGGCAAAGTGCAAAGGCGTGAACTAGCCTGACGACGTTGTCTCCTCGAAGCCCATGTCGGCGGTTAGTTACTCTTTTTATGAGCATGATTGCGCTGTCGACTTTTTTAAAGACGCCTACAACTGTTTGATTATTGGAGCCGCTGGCTCCTATTACCAAGGCCATGGCCCGGGTGAAAGGCACTCTTGGGTTGAAGCTTCCGTTCCTGCTATAGAGCGTTGTGCCGTTCTCCCCAGGGGGCCTCCACCGCCTAGGTCGGCGGGTCTTCTTTTATGTCTGTGCAGTAGGAGTTCCTATTTCATGGTTCACCATCGGAGTCCCATAAATAGCTGCTAACGGATCTCCCAGTCGTAAGACGTGTTTCTTCGTGCTCAGGAACCTAGGAACTCAAAATTTCATTTAACAGCGCCATAATTATCCTCTAGCTGTTTGCACCTGGCAACATCAGGCGACTACCTCTCTAAAAGCCCTGTCTAAAAGCCCTGTCTAAAAGACCACAGTAACCACCACCGATAAACACCCAACAATGGCATTCGCTCGCTAGAGCCCACAGTATTGTACCATTACGGCTAGCTAGTGTTCGCCGTTCAGGATACGTCCGGCTTTGCGTTGTCGACTTTCAGTTATATCAGGATGATTCACGGCGCGCCCATGCTACCGAGTTCATCAGCCGCGCTTCCGCAGGTATGACATCTGTGTCTGGAAAAAGATAGCGGCTGTTCGTTATAAAAAAAGAGCGCGTCGATATTGCTGCGTTATTGCTTGAAGCTCTGTAAAAGAAACAGTTGTATTAGCACAAAAAGCGTCAAATTATTTTGCGGAGCAAAAGGATAGCGGATGCTCGATAGGAAAATTCCACTGTCACTGAAGCGAGTGGGCGCGTGGACCGCAGCGGTGGTCTAGCTGCGGCAATGCCTGACTGCGCAACCAAAGGTCGCGGATTCCAACCTAGCCGCAGGAGTCGCATTTTCAACGATGCCTAATATGCTAGAGGCACGTCTACTGTGCATTGCCACTGCAGCTCACAGAATCCCCGCTGGTCGAAAGTAGTCCAGCGCCTCATTAGAGCTTGGTTTTGCTTTGCACTCTTTCATTCCCGTTCCTCTACCTTTAGCAACGTTTAGCTTTGCTTTCGACTACGGCTGCAAAGAATGGCGTCCTCTACTTAACCAAACCAGAAATATTGTTAGACGGGCGCATGGCTAAAGCCACGAGCGGCCTGCATGTCATTTCTTTTCTCCCTTTTTACATGAAACGCTTTAGGCTCGCATTCTTGGCAACCTTCAAGTGGCATTCAGCCAAAAGCGAGATCGAGTATCCTGGCTTTCAAACAAGCACAGCCGGGGACCCGTGCTAGAACGTACTGGTATTCAAAGAAAACCATACTGACATTCAAACGCCATCACTTCCGGTACTCGCACGAAAACATGCGGCCATTTAATCGAGATGATCCAAGAACTTGAACGAGAACATATGGACAACGAGTCGATAGTTAAACTAATGCGCCATACATTTTACGGGCGAAGCTCCTCCTAGTCTAACCTTGTCCTGCGTCAGGCGTAACCGGCGTGCCGGGAGGCACGCGCTCGCCCTCGGCGCGTGCCTCTCTCTCCCTCTCCCGGCGCGTGCCTCTCACTCTCTCACTCTTCCATCTGCTGTCTTGTGAGAGAGAGAGAGACAGAGAGAGAGAGAGAGAGCGAAAGGCGCGCGTTGTCTATGGAAACGCTCTTTCTTAGATGAACGCTCTACCAGCTCGCAAAGAATGCGCCCTCACCCGCGAGAAACAACGTTGGCGCAGGCAGCGTCTCCTAGCGAGTTTCTTGATTGAGAAATACCGACTGCTCGCGTTGGAGAACCGTTCACCGGCCACCCATATATATATATATATATATATATATATATATATATATATATATATATAGGCACTGGATCTTGACTTGCAATGAAGTGCCGGTGGGAGATTTCACTTGTGCATAGTTGTACCATGAGGATTCGTAGCGTGCGCGTTAACTAAATTAATCCGGAACTCGGCGCGATGTACGATGAACCTCCCGAGCTTCGCCCACTCATCATCATTCACTCCGTGGATATGCTGAGAATTTTTTGTACTAGACCGTACTGCGCATGCTGGTCACGGTCCAAAGAAAATACAAAAAAAATTCACCGCCCCTTCCACTCCGTCGTGATGGTGGAACGGCCAAACTGTTCTAGTTGGACAAAGTGTCACAGCATATAGGCGGATATCTCGGAGGCAGTCTATATTGTAAATAATACGCCTTAACTCCGGTTCGGCATCCTGGCGCTGTCATTTGAACTCGGCTGGTCCGGTGCGCACCTCGAGGTAAGCCCTACGTCGGCTGGCCCGGTCAAGAACAAATACATGCTGACGCTCGCGGAATGCAACTTGTTCCTGAGGAGTGCCCCTCACTCGAACCACCGACGGAGAGGTCTGCTAAGGACACGCAGGCCAACCTGACAAAAGTCGGAGCTCTAAACAAAGAACCAAAGTTAATATGTTCGCTCCTAGCATCAGGCGTCTTTCTCAACAAGGCCGTGCTGGTGGAGATTCATGCAGGAAGTTTACAATGCTGTTAGCTTCCTCAAAACCCTATATTGTGTCAAGTACTTGACAGAACATCACGCAAGACACTATGTAACGATTTAATATCCGTGACATTTCCCCTCCCTTTTATTGTTGATTTTATCACATCTTAGGCCTCGATTTACTGAAACGAGTTTGCAAAATGAATATTGCGGCTAGATCAAGAAAATTCTTTTCTAAACTCCAGTCTGAAACGTTCCCGGCGAAAATGTGGTTAAAAAGAAAAGGCATCTGTGTTTGTTCAGTTAACTACCCTCTGTATGATGTCCCAGACACCACGGCGCATTGTTTTAGTCTATGCAAATATGCAATTATTTCCTGCCACATTCTGCAGCACACACTAAAAAAAGATTTTGCCATTAATTCTTATACAATTTGTACCTTTTGCCAAAATCTCTTGATGCGGTGCGTTTTGGCATGTTCCTTTTTCTCGTGGGAAATACTGATTTGAGAAAATCCGTATGCTAGACCCTAACAGAAGGCCAACTGCTGCTTCTTGTGTATACTTCATCCCAATGGTTGTTAACCCTCCGGGCCTTTAATGAAAACTCAACATCGCACCGGACTGCTACCTCACCTTGACTCGGTTATCACCCTCACTGAAACATTGCACGGCATTTTTTGCTCACTGTTCTGCGCTCCGTTGGTAGTGCCTGTACGCTCATTGCCGTTTCATGCGGATAGTTGTAAATCCCACACAAAAAAACAATGTGGTGTTCTGCGTAGTCATTACAAAAATGGCAAACTCAACCTGGGGGCCTTGGTAGGAAGCCCTGCACGGCCAGCAAAGGTTTTTCGTCATTCCTTCTTTCTTTATTTTCTTTGTTCTGGCTTTCTTCCTTTTCTTCGTTCTTTCCTTTTCTTTTATTCTGTCTTCGTTCCATTCTTTCTATGGTCGAAGGTCCCAACCACTTGTATTGTTCAGAAATATTTGCACCTCGCAAGCGTGGTCTGTACTGTAGTGACCAAGACATTTGCCTCCAGGGCGTCCCTGGTTCAAGCCCCAGCACCAGGAAAAACTTACTTCCCGTGGGAACCTTGGTGAGCATTCGTGCAGGCATGCACCGCATTTTTCGCCTCAGAGGGCCAAGCCCAGGATGTATATCAATCAATGTACATAGTGCGTTTCTTTACATTTCGTAACAGGCATGCCATTATCTCTAGAATTCAATAACGCTGTGCCGAAAAGACTTCGTATCGCAATGGGAATTACTGGTGCAGGCATTTCCGCCTTACGCCTCTCCCTTTCAGGACCCAATATATGCACCGTTTCCTTGGGTGGTTCGATAAGCACACGGTGCTTGAATCGAAGTGCTGCAATAAGCCATCAAATAAATGTGCTGCCACCGTTGCCCCGTCCTTTCGCGTACCGTCGAACCTTGTCGAAATTGGCATTGAGGAGATGCAGGAGTCGGCCCAGCGCCGGTTCAACCACACCCTACGAGACTGAGCGCTGCAGTTGAGTGAACAGGTAGCGGAGGCCCATGAAGGCCGTCAGATGGACGTCTAGCCGCGTACTATGGTGGCGGATGCCTGCTGGGATTGGGCCACACAAACGCCGACCTCTCAACCTCTACCCGCTCCCCACACACTTCGCCGTTTTTCAAGAGACCCTACACCGACATTTTTTTTCACATAGTAAAAACGTTTCTACCGGTCGCGGATGCTCCTATGAGCCTGTGGTCGAAACATTGTTTCATGGAGCGAAACGAGGAATTTGCAGTTTGGTTCCAAACACAACTGACATCCCTTGCTTTTTTTTAAACAAATTGCGTCACCAGGAGTACCGACTGGGTTCCTTTGATTTTCTCGCGTTTCTAAAATACACAGATTGCCTTTATTTGTTCAACGAGTAACGAATAAAGCATTAGTGAGCATGCTCCGGCGGTTATGCCGATTATGAATAATCCTGTGGTATTTGTCCCTTAAGTGCCGTATTTGTTGGAAGAAGAGCATGACATCGCTCATTCTATTTGGAACAAAACTGCAAGCTCGCTGTAGCGTAGTGTGCAAGAATACCTTGCTCACATGTTCACACGGGTCTCCATGAATAACTGGCACCATTTTCTGCTGTTGTTTTTTTTGCTCTGTTGAATTGGTGCAGCGGATTTCATAGGGAGAGTCAATCTAATGCATTCATGCATTGGACAGACAGACAATGAATTTTAATGATTCCTGATGAGCTACGTAAGGACACTAGCGGGAGGCTGTTGTCACGGCTGGCCGCACCTACGTGGAGGAAAGAACGCCATGACGCTCCGCCCTTTCGTGGGCCCTCTGGAAAGCCTGGGCTTGCTTTCGAAGCACCGTGCTGGTGATGGCCTTCTCTCATTCAGCTTCGCTGGAGAGAACGTCGTTAGGAAACGCGGGACATCGCCAGAGCATGTGAGCCATGGAACAAAAGGTTTCACTGCGGTCGGGACAGCCAGGGTCCACGTCCGAGTATAACTTACTGAGGAAGCCCCGTGACGGGAAATAACCCGTCTGCAACATTCGAAGAGTAACTGATTGACCTCTGCTGAGCTTCGGATGAGGAAGAGGGTATATAGACTCTCTTTCCAAGTTGGTAATGTTTAGTAATTTCATGGAATGTGAGAAGTGGGTCATTCTGCTCATCCGGAGCCGCCAGACCGCCGCGGCGCGTGAGTTCTCGCGCACGGTAGTGAGCCAGCTCAATGAGGTTTGCGAAGCCCTCAAGAATGTTTGTCCCCATGTGTGCGGGGAACCACGTAATATAATGAGAATCGGGGCAAGCCCTCTTCTCTAGAACGGAGGCCGCCTCTCGACCCATGTTACCTGAACAATTTTGGCGAGTTTGAAAAATATGCGGAACGTCAAGCAGCACTACACTTGTCATTAGCAAGGGAGAACAATGCTGTATGCTCCATAGGCACTTTATCTGGAACAGGCTAGAATTGTTCCATGCACAGCAGGTGGTGCACTGGATGCGGAAAGGCAAAGCCTGCCCGGAAACGCTTACATTGTTTTTGTTTCTTTTTATATAGCGCACGACAACACGTACGTAGGTGCGTGAACATTGCGCTCCTAGGAAACATGTTTGCGGGAGACCGGCCGCATGAACCACACAGAACAAAAAGAGACATACCGTATAGTACAGTTCAGCGTAGAGATCCGAGAAGCGTGACACTGACACTGCAATTATTCATGTGCCGAGACTAACAGGTGGAATTTGGCAAATGTGGGGCGCCTAGATTTACTTGACTGCATGTCACCTACCGCCGGATAGAATGTGCAACCGACTGCGTCCTGCTAAGATAATTCAAATGCTGAAATGATGCGCAAAATCGTGCACGCCTGCTATCTTTATCATAATTCATCGTCCTGCCCATGCCCAGTGTAAGTCAAAGCCCTCTCCCGTAGCTCCCTAATTACCCGTCCTAAATGCGGCCCCGTTAACCCTGGAAATTTCTTAACCTCAATCAGCCGCTACAATTTCTGTTGCCCCAAGCCCCTCCTACCTTCTTAAGGGATCCATTATGTTAACCTTTACGACCTTCCCTTACCGTACCTTGTCAATGCACGCCATGTCGACGTTCATTTCGCATTCTTCGCCCCGATGTGACGGCATCGTGGTTATGGCACTCGGCTGCTGTTCCGAAGGTCGCGGTATCGAATCCCGGCCGTGGCGGCCGCGTTTCGATGGGGTCGAAATATTAAGGCCGTGTACTCATTCATAATCAAGTCGTGGTTTTGAGGCGTAAAACCCAAAGAATCAATCAGTCCGCGTTCTTTATTTCCCCTAAGATATCATTAGCACTAGTTTCCCTCTCCTCTCTCTCCTTATCTCTAGAACTAGAATTATCCTTTTCATTTCCCACGTCGCCATCGCTTTCTGTTATAGCCAAACTGTTATAGTCTAACTCGGCTACCGACACGTGCGTAATTCATTCGATTTAAACATTTTGGCTCACGAAGGTTCACGATATTCTTGCCGGTTATCCTACAGTAAGGTCGACGAGTTCGTCTTAATTAGGAGTCTGATGAATTACATGTACACTAAAGTAAAAAAATGGACGCCCGCATCTTCCCACGGGGGGAACTCGAGTAAATGCGTCGCAGAGTGGTGGGGGTATCGCGTGAATGTTGCGTAATTGGGTATGGTTTGGGAATGCTTAATTGTTATTTCGTCTTTATTATTCTTGAGCAAAGCGTCGTCAAGCGAAAGTGAAGACGCCCTTCGCGTTCGAGGGAGACGAGTACGGGGGAGAGGTCCGCACCCCCACTGCGCAAAAGCCACGTAAAGACGCCCTTGACTGAATTTCGAACGCGCGATCCGCCGCTTATATACACACCGCCTGCGTTCGAGGAAGAGGAGTAGGGGGGAGGTCCGCACCCCCACTGCGCATGCTCGGCTTGCTGAACGCCCGCCTGGAGCGAGAGTTTTGCGGGTGTCTTCCTGGGCCGGCACGAGACGAGCCGAGCATGCGCAGTGGGGGTGCTGACGGCGCCGCCGGCCGCCGACGCCGAAGCGCGACATCGTGCGACTAAGAAATGCTCCGCATTTAAAAAAATTAGTTGAGCTTTCACTAATGGCGCAAAGCTAGCGAAGCTGATGGACACTTTGCTGGTCTGGGTTTGGCTCCGGCAAACCCGCATTTGGTCGTGGTCCGGGGCTTCGGGAAGCTTCTCGCAAGGCAATGCGACGCGCAGCGAACGCCTCGCGCTGTTTCGCACCGAGGTCAGTGTAAAGACGTTCCCGTCGAGCCACACAGGCGGTAGCGGACGCTGTACGCGTGGACTCGGCTTCACACCGTGCCAGCCCTCTGCTGTGCTATACACTATCCCTTCTGCAGCTTCGCGCCATGAGAGAACGCATGCCTTTGTGGTGCAAAGCTTCGCGCAAACGCGCGGCTTTTCGAGACGCTGTACAAAGGGAAATGATGATGACGCTCACCCACTGAGGGGGATAAGCCAAGAATCGGGCGGCAGTAGTCAACAGGACAACTCGAAACGCAGCGTCTCTCTTCTGTTTGCAATCTAACACGTGCGCCCACCAGCCGCAGTTTTGCCAGTGTAGTAATGGGCTGAGGGCAACAGCGCAAGAGAACAAGAGCGGGTGCTAAACACACATTGGAAGATTCTTTTCATAGGGTTGGGTTGGAATTCTCCCTCTCTAATATTCTGTATTTGGGAGCCTCCTCATTAGTACATTGGGGATGTGTGCTCTACTGTTTCAAAATTCATAATTGATTCAGACCGGTTCTTTTCATAAATTCCTTCTCTTCACTGTCAATTTCATCCTGATTATTCGATTCTGATTGGTATTTCAAACTACCTCAGGGTTAACTATTTCAACTTCTGATTTCTTGGCCAATCCCCCAGGGTGGGTATGTGCCAGAATTGAGGGAAACAACAGCAACAACAACAACAAATGCCACGCATTGGGCATTGTATAGAATCGCAGGCGCACCCTTGGGGATTAGTATCGGAAGCAGAATTACTTTATTCGGGGTCAAACAAAAGGATCTAAGGAACTAATGATGGTGATTGTTTTGTGATACATGATCCACTAAGAGCTTCGCATTTAGAAAGAAAAAAAATTACAGCATATCCACGGAGTGAATGATGATGAGTGGGCGAAGCTCGGGATGTTCATCGTAGATCGTGCCGAGTTCCGGATTAATTTATTTAACGCCCACGCTACGAATCCTTATAGTTCAACTATGCACAAGTGAAATCTCCCACCGGCACTTCATTGCAAGTCAAGATCCAGTGCCTATATATATATATATATATATATATGTGACGCTATAGACGGGAGCCGTGCCGTGGTTGATGCGCCATGTTTTATTCTACTGCACGCGCCTCTTCTTCTTCGTCGCCTTCTACTGCCATCTCTTGCTTGCTACGTACGTCACAGGATTCCCCCTCCCCCCGAAAGAAGAAGTAAAACCAGTAAAAGTAGGAAAAACAGAACAAGAAGAGGAAACACACAAAAAGGAAAAGTCACAATAGGCAGACAGTTCCACATGTCCCAAGTGAGTTCCGTGAACTTCAAAAGCTTCAAAGCGGGATGGTGGCGCAGACCGGAGAAATCTAGGTCTCTGGCGGCCGAGGCTGGCTGCTGCGCTGCGGACGACGTAAGCATGCCCAACACATCGGTAATAATGAGGACGCAACTTGTAGAAAGGTCATAGGGGAATAATATTGGGACACATTGTTGCATCGGCAGCTCGCATTCCGTAGCCGCCGGACTGTTTGTCGTGCCCGATTGATAACTTGTGCTTCCAGTTTTCGTGCTCGTCGACTGAAGCTGATGGGGCGACGATTGCGTTCCTGTGGAGTAGAACGGGTAGTTTTATGCCTTTTTCGTCGTTTCTGGTGGTGGTGTCGCGATTGCTTCGGTCCTAGGTGCAGCCCTGGTCTCCGATGTAGAAGATGTGTCGACCACTTTCCCATTCTGTGAAGTCTGCTGACATCATGAAGTGGCCTTCTATGTAGAAAGCTTGCAGTTCGGCATCCCTCTTCATTCCGTAATTGAGCTTTCGATGAAATTTGGGTTCGTCGTTGTTTTTGTAGGTGCTTTTGGCGTGGTTTCTCGCGTTCGTCAATTTGCTTGTGCTGTTGCTGCTGCTGTAGCTGGCTTTGCTGCGACAGTCGCTGATGTGACACTCCATCAGGCAAGCTCCGATTCTCTACACAGCTCGATGTGTTCAACAGGTTGGCGATGCCCGGTAAAGCACTCTGAGGATCACAGGGCAGCGAAGGTATTGTGTTGGAAGGCTTCCCAGACGCTTGAGGGACGTCGTTCACCCTGCAATACATGGAGCTTGGTGTACTCGGAGCTTCTGAATTCGTTTGTGTTCGTTTATGAGAAACTGTCTGAAAAGAGTTCCACAGAGACTTCGTATGAGTTAGAGTTTCAGCGGTGAATAGTTCGGCTGTTTCATATGGAAACGAATAGTGTTCCTCGTCGAGAGAACATGCACTCTTGGTGGCCTCCGCGCAATGTGCTGGGTGGGAGTAAGCTTTCTCTCCGTCATCAGAAGCGGTAGGAGCCTTTTTGCTTGAGTAGTTGAGATTCGTGTTGAATGGTGCTTCCATGTCGCTTCGATCTTGAGGCGGCTCAGCGATGATTGTTATCGCAGAAGACATGGTCTGGCCAGCCTTGGAATGAGCAGGCATGGCTTTTTGCGGAACTGTAGCGCTGAGGTCCTGTAGCTCGTCAGCCAACACGAAAGGAATGTCACATGGTCTAGCATTTTCCCTGCGCATAAGCCCGTCTACCGTGGACGTAGTAGCCCTGCGAGGCATGCGGGGGCCATTGCGAGCCACAGAAGAGGCGTTTGTTGCAAAGCCAGGTGGTGGGCTACTTGTGCGAGACGACGAACCAATTGCATGCGACGGTTGAGTAACCACTCCAGCACTACAACGAAGCGAAGAGGTAGACGTTGGCGACTTTTCAGCAGATCGGAAGGCTGGTGGGAGGTTGGGCCTTTTGGGGATCTGGCTTCCATGTGTTTCAGTGGGGAAAGAGTTTCGGTTTACTGTTGGGAATTGTAGATTCGTGCTCGGTGTTCGAATGCGTTTCATATACTCAGGCGAATTATAACATGGCACAACCGTCGACAAATTCCTAATATGAGGCCATGTTCCGCAAACCCGATTGCCGCGCGAAGACTGCTTGTGATTGTGTCGACTGAACTCAAATGTCTCTGTCTGGTAAGTTGCAGATGAATCTTGATGGTATTCTTTAAATCTGGTGATCATTTCCTCTTTAATCCTTTTCCACGTTTCATCGTTTTGGAAGATGTACGTCAGATAATATTTGAAGGCCTCACCGGTTACGTAGTCATTGAACTTGGCGACCATGTCCCGTTCCGTCCATGATGCAGCGGTAGCGTGGAGTTCGAAGAGGTTGAACCAGTCCTCCACGGGTCCATCGTCCGCTGAACCGGCGTACTTGGGAATGCTGAGGTCTGCCGATGATGCTGCCATGAAGGTGGTTACTGTACAGAGCAGATATCTGCTTCTGTGGTCGACGTTAAGTCACGGCATTCTGCTGACGGCGTCGTTGATGACGTGAAGCTGACGCGGTGGCCGCCAGGTCGTCATCCTGCCAACTCGTGTGACGCTATAGACGGGAGCCGTGCCGTGGTTGATGCGCCATGTTTTATTCTACTGCACGCGCCTCTTCTTCTTCGTCGCCTTCTACTGCCATCTCTTGCTTGCTACGTACGTCACATATATATATATATATATATATATATATATATATATATATATATATATATATATATATATATGGGTGGCCGGTGAACGGTTCTCCAACGCGAGCAGTCGGTATTTCTCAATCAAGAAACTCGCTAGGAGACCCTGCCTGCGCCAACGTTGTCTCTCGCGGGTGAGGGCGCGTTCTCCTTCTTTGCGAGATGGTAGAGCGTTCATCTAAGAAAGAGCGTTTCCATAGTCAACGCGCGCCTTTCGCGCTCTCTCTCGCTCTGTCTCTCTCTCTCTCTCACAATACAGCAGATGGAAGAGTGAAAGAGAGAGGCACGCGCCGAGGGCGAGCGCGTGCCTCCCGGCACGCCGGTTACGCCTGACGCCTGATGCAGGACAAGGTTAGACTAACAGGAGCTTCGCCCCTAAAGAAGAGTGTTGTTTGCGGTAGTAAATCATGTTTTGACAATACCAGAACTCCACACTTGGTAGCGGTCTAAGCCTGATAGGTTGCAAACGCGACCGAAGAAATACATGTTGCGTGCCGCCCGGAGGTTTCGACGCTAAGGGTCGATTTACGGTGAGGGTTGCCTCGCCGATCCGCCCGTGCCCGGCAACGAAATAGCCGACTCAGCTGCATCGCAATAAAAAAAATCAGGAACAGTGCGTTTTCTCAGCATTCTTCGCCATTCTTCAATTATCCACATCCACGAAAACGAGCAAAGTTCACGCAGCTCTCGAACTACATTGAAACACTGCTTAAAATATTCATCAAATTCATGCTAATTCTCATGCCTTTTAAACCTCCTCCTTTCAAGGCACACCAGCATGAGTTGCACCGGCAGGTCGTGGCAGTGCAGCCTCCGACTTGGCCCCTTCATTTCCCTATTTAAATAACTCTAACCAGTGCCAGCGCACACACACCTCATGACTACAACGCCCCACACAACATTAGGTAACCAATAAGCATGTCTGCTGGCATGAACGAAGGTATGCCCAACCATAGCGAGGTTTCCAACTCTCAATCATGTCAAGCGCATGGATATAACCACTCTTTACTTACCCAACCGATCCTAACTTCTCACACAATTCTCCCAACAAATCCTCATCACGAAAGACAATAAAAAACACACAATATATTCCTCCTTATCTCGCTAGCGTATTGATAATGATTACATCATCTGCCATATCAGCATATCACACCCACTCGTTTCTTCATAATTAACGAACCTGCAACGACTATGACTGCCCGCATTCCTGATCCCAAACACCGAACTCATCGATTCCTCCGTACCATCAAACTACTTTTCTTACCCCTGTGGTAAATTGTTTATTCTCTTCATTAATCAGCTTAACAAGATCAACCCCGGGACTTCCGAAGCCACCCTCAAAATTGAACAGCACCGTGAAAAAAGCACGAACCTTCGCTGTCCCCAGAGATCGACGACACACAGGCAGAAGAACGTTCCAGCTACCCCTGATAATCAGGCACATTGATACAAGCTCCCAGAATAGCTTCACAAGTGCACATTGAACGCATGCTTCCTGGTCGCCTTCCAATCAATTTCTTATATATAATTGGCTTACTTACCAACAACCCTTTCTTAACTGTCCACTCTTCATTTATTTTATGATTGGCCTAAGCCCGTTGTTCCCGGGTAGTGCGCGCTTCCCCCAGTTTCATTTAGGTGGTGTTTACTAACGTGGAGTTCTCACTTAGCACTGCTACGATCAGCGTGGGCCCCCACTAAATGTTGTGGAGGGAGGCTACAAGCAGTAACCGACGGCGTCACTTTTCGGCGAGAAAAACCGTGGGGAGCGCGTGCTACCCGCGTTCTGCAGGATGGACATCGCTGCAACTGTCTGGAAAGGGACAGTGGCATTGTTTTCGAAGCTGTAACGACGAGTGTTGACCGCTGTTCTTGGAACTGGAAGGGAGCCCGAATGGAATACTGGTGCAGTGACTCAGGTGAAGCTCCAGGAATCTGTGGACCGTCAGCGTGCAGTGCGGTGTGTGTGTGTGTGTGTGTGTCGCTTCTGTGCTAAAGACCCATCTCCAGCTCAGTCGTGGCGGGAGTGGCGCAGCTGTGCACAGAGACCGGGCATCAGAAAGTGCGCTCGCCATCGTGAAAAAGATGGGACTGGGTGTACCGGGAAGGGTGCATTTGTTTGTGCTGTGGTTGCCTTTAGCGAGCCTCTCCGCTGGACTGCACTTTTTATCAAGTCTCTAGGAATTATCAGCTGCAACGCGGGTCCCGTCACCCTTTCCAGTGAAGAAGCAGCTGAGGCGGGGCGCTACCTCCTCCCTTCAAGGGCGGAGACTACACAAGAACTGTGATTGGGCACTATTGTGCACAATATTGTATTAAAGACGAGCGTGAACGTGCTCAGTCAGCTTCCTTAACCGATCATCATGTAAATAAATTTCTCTTCCTCTATGATCATCATCGGTGTCCGAGCCTGCTCCGTACAGTAGCAACCTTTCCTTCGAGTCGGGATTTGGAACCGTCGACCTCGAAGCGTGCAAACCAGGGAGACTGCACGGCCTCCACTCCAAAATCCCAACAGCACTTAGCACGTGTCGGCGGCCGCACAGCCAACAACCGAGATACAGGGCGAAATGAAATGGCAGTGTCTCTCTGCCTTTCCAGTCGAGAGCGGTCCGGTTCGGGGAGGCGGTTCTCAACGTCAGATCAAAGGTGACTTCACTCTGAAAGGTGACTACGAGTGTGACGTGAAACAAGTAATTCACGTGCTTGAATGTACGGTACGCAATGAACAATATATTGGGCAGGGAGAAGGGCTGTTGAGATTATGGTTTAATACTTATAAAGATCATGCTAACACGTTGCCGAAGCTGCTAATTTCAAAAGACATGCACCCCCCTGGTCATTCTTTCGATAAGCTTAAATTCACGCTGCTTTAGTCTCGGATCCGCTCAAATTATGCCAGAGAATCCTGTGGATGTTTTGAGAGCTACAAGATCGATATCGTCACGTCTGGCACGAAAAATACGCTGTACTTTTGAGTTGCTTATGTCGATAATGTATCCTACACGGATATACAGTATATAGGTGAAGCTGCATTGTAAGATTGAGCTGTGAATATTTGTGTTCTTGTTCTACACCGTTCTTGTTTTCTCAACATTTTCACACGCATTTACCGTCACCACTCCATGCAACTTATCAGCGAATCTGTTCAGCTGATCACGTGCCATGTATAGCTAGATAATCATATCTGGCCTTATATGCATATCTGACTATATGAGGCACGTGTCCGTATTGGCCGTATTTTCCCAATACGTATCAGAGCCTCACATGACATTACTCGTGTTGGTCTTTCATTGCCGCATATGCCTCTATCACGATTTAGGCAAATACGGCCACGTACGGGCACTGCCATATATAGTCCCATATGCCTCATTCCTGATATTGTCGTATATGGCATTTTTGTGAGGGGTACTTAGCACTAACTCGCACAAGGCCTCGGACACATCGAAGGTAGTCGAACCTCATGCCTAGCAGTCATATGAAAGCCTAGTCAGCGAAAGCTCAACCTATAGAAGAAACACCAAGTCATTCATGACAATGCCCAACTTTCATCGATTATTGATCGATTATCTATACCTCTGCTATCACATAGTATCGACACGCTTGAGGGCGAACCTGGGACCCACCATGTCATTCCCGGCGATTCCAAAGATTTGTTGATTATAGATCGGTTATCAATTAGCCATTGATTGATTGTCAAATTGTATCACCGTGCTTCAGGGCTTAGCTAGGCACCCACAAGCTTATTTCCGGCATTTTCAAAGATTTTTCGATTAGTGAATGATTAGTCATGCGCTATCGATCGGGTCGCGCTCAGGTAGCACTTTACATCGAAATCTTCCAGGGATAACCTAAGCACCGCCAAGGCGTTCTAGCATTTTTCAAGATTTATAAATCATTGATACATTATCAATTAGCTATTGATGAGCTATCAATTGGCTATCAATTAACAGGAATTAAGCTATCACATGATATGTACATGCTCTAGGGCTAACCGAGGCACTGCCAAGTCCTTCCGAGCACCTCACAAGATTTAATGATTATTAATCGATTATCAATTAGTAATCTATCAAAATAATTACAGCATATCCACGGAGTGAATGATGATGAGTGGACGAAGCTCGGGATGTTCATCGTAGATCGTGCCGAGTTCCGGATTAATTTAGTTAACGCGCACGCTACGAATCCTCATGGTTCACTACGCACAAGTGAAATCTCCCACCGGCACTTCATTGCAAGTCAAGATCCAGTGCATCGTTCCACTCTGATCCTCAGTGTGGCCATTCTGGAGTATACAAAACGTACGAGCGCATTCGACAGCGAAAGTGAAATCTCCCACCGGCACTGACTTGCAATGAAGTGCCGGTGGGAGATTTCACTTGTATATATATATATATATATAGCAGTCATGATGGTGAATAGGCCGGAGGCGTGAAGGCAGGGATGAGTAGTAGACCCTCGGAATTGGCAGCAAAAATGTGGAAAGCGTTTATTCAACGTTTCAGCCGGAGACCGGCCTTCATCAGGAATGCCTATGGTTGTATTTCCGCTTCTATTTATACCTATCTGAGAGAGATTTTCATAAAAGAGGGAGGAAGAAAAACATGAAGAAAGAAAGAATAAGAAAAGAAAGAACAGGAAAGATCTAGAACCTGAAAGAAACAGAGCAAAGAGTGGGGGAAGAGCAGACGACGTTTGTCAAATGCGGGCATCATGTCCACCCCTTCTTTTTTATTGTTATTATTTTTTGTGTTCCCCCTCTCTGCCCCCTTCTTTATACCCTCCCCACTTTACGAAGTGGTTTCCGTGGCTGGACATAATAGTCACGCCTACACTTCAGGCCCCCCTCAGGTGTGTCAATGTCAAGGACAAAAAAGAAAAAAAAAAGAAAAAAAAAACCAGTAGAAGGGAAGGAAAGAAGAAAGCGGGTGGGGGAGTACAATTGCAGTGACGTCAGTGGTGATGGCGCCTAGAAGTCTGCGCCCGGACGGTCGAGAACGTGTACTGACCTGCCTGCGCGTTTGGTCACATCCAGGAGGAAAGAGGAAAAAAAATGAGAGAGAAAAAAGAGAAAAGGAATGTTTCAGAGAAATAATTAGAATAAGGCATGTAAAAGATGAATGGTCAGGTATTAAAAAAAATAGACAAGAAGGGAAAAATCATCAAACAGGTTTACATGATTCGCTTTGAAAAACGTGTCATATTTCAATAGTCCGGTTCCCGCTGTACATACGGTGCCACAGGTTAAACGCTTGCCAATGATTTTATTATTGCGATGGTTCCCGGGTTCTCATTTATACCTTTCTCGATGGTTTTGAACCGGTATATTAGATACGATTCTCGTTGCTCACGTTCTCGCTTTGACTTGAAGCCCGTTTCTAATAGTGTCACTGTTAGTTTATCGAATGAATGGTTTGGGAGGTTTAGATGTTTCGAGAGAGGTAGATTTGGAATAGATTTGGCATGGGCTTTGTGGTTGTTGAAGCGGAGCCTGAATGAGGTTTCTGTTTGACCTATGTACTGCATTCTACATACAGTACACTCCAGCAGATAGACAACATTCGAGGAATCGCATGTTAAATTACCGCGAATTTTCACAGACTACTCTGATTGGGAGCTGTGGGCAGTACTTGTCTGCTGCATTGCTTTACAGACAAGACACCTTGGTTTCAGGCATGGCCTGCATCCGTTGTGTGGACGTGATGCATTTAATCGCGAGTTCACAAGTGTGTGCCTGAGGTTACGTGATCGTCTGTAGGTAACGGAAGGGGCGGATGGAAATGCACGCTTAAGTCGCTCGCTTTGTTCTATAATGTTGTAGTGGCGCCTTAGGATTTTGTTGACATTGGGGAAATTCGTGCTGTACGTTAAGCACAGGTTTGTACGTTGAGAGTCGCGTTGTGTGGGACGGTTCGAAATGAGGTCTTGTCGGTTCAGTGTTTTGGCCCTCTGGATGGCGTCGTCGATAACACGTGGCGGATACTTTTGCTTGTGAAGGACCGTTTTTAGATTCAGGGCGGCCGAGTCAAAATCTTCATCTTTTGAGCAGATTCGTTTGAAACGGTGTGCTTGGCTGTATGGAATGTTGTTCTTACAATGGCGTGGGTGGTCGCTGTGGTAGTGAAGATATTGTTGCCGATCGGTAGCTTTCCGATATAGTTTTGTTGATAGTCGGCCATTTTCAATTTTCACAGTTACGTCCAGGAAGTTTATGTTTGTGCGAGACTATATATATATATATATATATATATATATATATATATATATATATATATATATATATATATATATATATATATATGGGTTGCCGGTGAACGCTTCTCCAACGCGAGCAGTCGGTATTTCTCAATCAAGAAACTCGCTAGGAGACGCTGCCTGCGCCAACGTTGTTTCTCGCGGGTGAGAATGCATTCTCCTTCTTTGCGAGCTGGTACAGCGTTCCTCTAAGAAAGATGACGATGATGATGATTGTGGTTCAGTTAGGAAAGGACGCTAATTTCTGCAGCCCATGTAGGGAGCACGGCTAAGCGTCCGTGGGGGTGGGGGAAAGGGAGTGAAAGAGATAGAGAGGAGAGAAAGGCCGTAGTGGAGGGCTCCGGAAATTTAGACCACCTGGGGTTCTTTAACGTGCACTGACAACGCACAGTACACGGGCCTCTGGCATTTTCGCCTCCATCGAAAATGCGACCTCCGCGGCCGGGATCGAACCCGCGTATTTTGGGTGGCAGCCGAGTACCGTAACCACTACACCACCGCGGGGTGTTTCCACCATAGCCAACGCGCGCCTTTCGCTCCCCCTCTCTGTCTCTCTCTCTCACACACAAGACAGGAGAGGCACGCGCCGGGAGAGAGAGAGAGGCACGCGCCGAGGCGAACGCCGAGGGCGAGCGCGTGCCTCCCAGCACGCGGGTTACGCCTGACGCCTGACGCCTGACGCGTGACAAGGTTAGACTAAGAGGAGCTTCGCCCCTAAAATAACATGATGACCAGGCTAATCTTATCAAGTATCTTAAACATTAAACACGTCGGCCACGCCATGTCGAGGAGGTGGTGCGCCAACTGTGGCGTGACTCTTTGTTAGGGGACGCGAGGCAAGGCGAGGTTTTCTGTGTACGACACATTTTACGTCGAGCTAAAACAGTTTCGCTCTTAAAGACAAGGCCTCGCTCGTTAGCACCTCCGGCCTTGCTTTTTGTCCCTAACTGTAGCTCCTGTGGCTATATTTGCGCAGCGCAGACTCTCATGTTCGGGTTTTGACTTTGCGACGGTGCGCGGCCTTGTTCGGGTAACTTACAGAAGTGTGCGATCTAGTTTCATTTTCTTTTTTTTTTCATAGTTCTGCCGAGTGAGTGAACATGCCTCTTTATTGCGGTTGGGCGGCGCGCTCGAGTAAATAAAATGCGTACCTCGCCCTCTGCGTGTTAAACGCGCAGAATGCACGTATCATGCGTCAGCATCAGGTTAAATTGCTGTGTCGCGCACCATCATCATCATCATCAGCCCATTTTATGTCCACTCCAGGACGAAGGCCTCTCCCGATGCTCTCCGTCCTTTCCTGTTCTGTGCGACCTGATTCCATTTGATGCCTGTGAATTTCGTAATTTCGTCACTCCATCTTACTCTCTGTCGCCCACGGCTGCGCTTACCCTCTCTTCGTATCCATTCCGTCGTTCCGACTGTCCATCGGTTGTCTAGCCTTTTCATCACGTGGCCTGCCCATATCCACTTTTTCTTCTTTACTTCGACTGTTACGTCAGCTACCTCTGTCTGTACCCTAACCCACTCGGCCCACTCTGTGGTTCTTGACTTGCCTTCTAGCTTCTTTGTAATTCACCAAGTTTCGGCCCCATATGTCAGTACTGGCAAAATAGAGTAATTATATAGTTTCTTCTTAAGTGACAATAGTAAGTTTCCGTTCATGAGCTGGGAGTGTCTCCCGTATGCGCGCCATCCCATGCTTATTCTTCGGTGGATTTCTTTTACATAAGTAGGTTCTCCTGTCAGGAGCTGTCCTAGATAAGTGTATTCTTGTACGACTTCTAATGTCTGGTTTTCAATTGTGAAGGCACGTTTTTTCGCCGTGCCACCTATCATTGCTTTTGTTTTCTGCATGTTCATCTTTAGTCCTACCTTAGAACTTTCCCGGCTTAAGTCTACAATCATCTTCTGTAGTTCATCGCCATCATTGCCTAAGAGTACTGTGTCGTCGGCGAAGCGTAAGTTGCTCAAGTATTCGCCGTTAACCCTGAGTCCTGTGTCCTCCCAGTCTAGTCTTTTGAAGTCTCCGTGCTTCGCGCACCATATCTGCAGATAAAAGTAGCAAAGCACTCAGACTTTGCACTTCCCACTGGCAGATAGCGCTAGCTATTTTCCCAAACAACACCAGCGGATGTCTACTAAACGAAACAAGAAACGCAGTTCGTTTCCGAGTATTTGAGTGCAACATTTTAAATGCGAAGCTTTCCTTGGCGCACCTAAGTCACTTTGACCGTATCTATCTATCTATCTATCTATCTATCTATCTATCTATCTATCTATCTATCTATCTATCTATCTATCTATCTATCTATCTATCTATCTATCTATCTATCCGCCTACGTCTCGGTACTCTACTGGCCGTCTGGTTCATCTAGTATATCCAATATTTGGGAGGTAAGGTTAAATGGGAGACGAACATGAACGACGGATCTTTACGTCACTCATATGACGTACTTGTCATGAACGTCACGATTAACAATACTGCGATCGCGTGTAGCTTATACTGGCAGTGCTCGGGTCACGGTATGCTGTATGCGCAACAGATGTTTGAGTGTAAAACACTAACAAATGAAAAAAATCGACGCGGACAAATGCCTCTCACTGTGAAATGTGAAAATGATAACGCATGGAACAGATTCCCGGACAGTAGCGTGCTCGTTTCCATGCGCGTAGCCCGGATTTCTAGAGCATGCTCATCTGAAACGACCGTGTTGAATTGCGCATACCAATATGTATGTCAGTGGGCGTAGGTCAGTGAAAGACCAACTATAGTGACATATAAAACACGGCGACAACGGGTATCGAACCTGCAACTTTGAGCGCCGCCTGAACTATTCTGCACCTCACGCGTGGTGCTGCCTCCAAGATTGGCCAACAGTTTTCTCTTCGCGGTTGGCACCGGAAGGCCGTCTTAAAGAAATCCGTTCTTAAAACAAGAAAGGAAGACCACTTCTCCTCGCTTGTCATTGAACTGTGGGCGCAACAACCACACAGAACAACATGGAACTTATCAAGTGTAGCGGGTGGGGGCAGCGAACACTGGCCCTACAGGTGTCAAGCAAGCACGCTACCACTAGGATAAGGTGGCTGCTACACCAAGGTGTATACAGTAAGGAGCGAGAGAGAGAGAGAGGTTCCTTATTGAAAAAACAAAACAGATTTTTGCCTCCGTGTATATAACCGTGTATATAACTCTGTTGAGGGACGGGGAAGGGGATTAAAAGAGTCCATAGGAGGGTGGAAAGGAAAAAAAATGAATAGGGCATATCAGCCTGACGCGAACATTTACAGGCAAGTTTGGCGGTTTAGGATGGGCTTCTCTATATGAAAGGGCGAGTACTTAAAGTTTTCCATTCTGGCCAATTTCTGATAGCTATTTAAACAATAAATCTAAAACCCTCCGTTGTTTTGAAGCTCCGGGTAAGGGACCTAATGTATTGCGTAGCGCATGCAGTAAATAATGCTGTTGCACCTACCTTACGTTGTAATTATGGTGCTTGAACAAGTTAACCGCGCTTCTAACGTGCGATACGCACTGCCATGGCAGTACATATGTTTCGGTACCATTCGGCATGCTCTACTGCAACTTTTCTCCTTCATGTAGGATAATTTCAAAGAACGTCGCTTATGAGAGCACGTCAACGTACCGTACAGTGCATTTTCCGTCGACAAAACAAACGTCTGTGCTGTGGACTAATGTCGGTGTCAACGTTACGTTGTACCATGAGCTACCCTTCAGCCATCGCGGTGCTGTCGACGCTCCTTCTTAGTCTACGTTAAGCGTGCCCACGAGTGGGTACTCATGTGCCTTTGCTAAAAACATTTTGATCCTACTGGTCCTACTTGGCTGAACGCCAAACATTTCGTCATGGGCAATGTTCTCGCTGACTGCTTCACATGACACCGATTTCCACAATGCGTAGAATATGCATGATTTTTTTTAACTTCAGCTGCTATGTGTTGCTTGCTTTCATCTGCGTTTTGTACCACTGGATTTAGCAAGGGTCTATTCATGTTCACTTTCTAATGTGTTGGCATACCATTTAGTGCGGATTTTGGTGCGCTCGCAAGCTACCGCGTGACGTGATCACCGTCACGTGGCATTTTGCAGCGCATACTCTTTCTTGCTATTTCTATAGGTACATTATCGTAATAGCAGTTCTCTATGCTATTACACTATGTGCACAATAACACACTACTATTGTCTTCTTAATCTTCCTCCGCGCTTGTAGAAATGTCCAATCCACACATTAACCAAGGCCTGCCTGCGAGGTAGTTAAATAACTATGCACAAAAATGTGGTTGTGTGGTGCGCAGAGGAGATGCTGAGCTCCTTTCAGCATTTATCAACTTCCTCTTTTTACTAACTTCAACATGTACGCTGTATTGCAATCCACCCTCCCATCGAAAAAGTGATGTAGCACACTTCGAAAGTCTACTTGGCCATGCGGTAATTTTGGCACCCACATACCCTTGGGCCTCGCCGTACTCAACTACTCCAAAGGAAAAACCTCTTCATGTCGTCATTTATTAGACATATAGGCATTTCATGTACGTGCGCGTGGTTGTATACAGCTGTGTGATCCACCATCGGTGCAGTCAAATGCGTCGTTCAGCTCACTCAAACGGGTAGAGTTTTTAATAAGACGTCATAATTAAGCCGTATTTGATATACTAGAATATTCCACAACACAGCGAAAGCACACTTTGTCCAGCAATGCCTGCACTCTCTTGACTACCAGCGAGGGCGACTGCAGCGCTCCGGGATCACCAGTCTGAGCATTTGGAGACGCGCGCCATGGGTTGCTCTCCGAGGCTACAGTTGAATGCGGACGAGAAGCGGGGCTCGTTCATGAGCAGCTGGTTACAGAGACGCCCACGAGGTGCCCTGCGCAATGGAAATGATGTTGTGTGATGGTGATCCACACCTTTTGACATAACAATCCTCACGATTGCTGCTCTTTGCTTAAAATCCTCAACTGCGCGAAGGTGAGCATTTGAACATGCGTACTTGTAGATACAGATGCGAAGTGCGACAATAAAATGTTCCTCAGCACGCTATATTGCGTATTTCGCTTATTTGTAGGTTCTTATAAGGTACCGTGCGGTGTAGGTTTTGCCAATGAAGTACAATTATTGGTGGACATGTTAGAAGACATTGGACTCTGCTGTTGACATGGTTCTACAATCCGAGTTTTAAACAGAAGAACCTCTTATCGCTTCACCACGGACCGTCTTGCAATGCCACCATTTGCTTTATCTAGGCATTTCCAAGTGCCAAAGTGCCCTTGCATTAGATAACCCTAGTATGTCCGTAGGAAATTTGCGGATTGCGTCTTACCCATGTATATGTATTCCGCAACGCTAGTAGCCACGCCGGACTATTGAGTGCCGAACTAGGGGCACAGAAGCTAGTAGTCCTGCGACTTACAGTATTTCTTAACTGCCGGTGTAATGAACTAGCCGTCCGGGAATCATGCACTCAGAGCACTTTCACTACATGCTTCCTGCGAGAACAGTGAAACGAATGACCAGAAGCCCAAGCGCATTATTGGAGTTGACGCAAAAGCCGCAAGATATCGCATTACTAAATCTGAGATTACTGGATATGGCTCCCGCGACAAGCTTCAAGCGACAAGCCGGGCGCCTATGCGCTTGCCCAGGTTCGTCACCTAAGGCACCTTGGAGAAAACGTATCACTACGATGGCCACGACCCATATCAAATCCCAACGCATTTCGGCCAGCTAGCCATTCCCTTACAGCGGCATGACTGAATGGACGGACATATTTGGGAGCCACTGTTCTACTCTAATCATCCGAAGGAAAGGAACATTATCTCAGGAAGCCAGGAGCAGATATTCAGCTGTATGTGAGTTAGACCCATTATCGATGAACAGATCGCTGAAAACGATTTAGAACAGGAAATATCGCAGGGAGCCAACGTTTCGACAAGTGGACTTGTCGAAACGTTGGCTCCTGCGACATTCCCCGTTCTACCGTGTTTTTAGCGATCTGTTAATCGATTCAAGCCTCCCTCTTCCCCTGAGCTTCTATTCTAGCTTGAATTTGGAGGTATTATGGTATCCTTTGGCATTATTTTCACGAAAATGGTTTGAGCGAAGATACAAATTGAGCGAGCTGAGGAGCCATTTTTGATGCACTAAAGGTTGCAGTATGCCCCTAGGCCATTCTGCAGTGTAAGCTGTTATGGGCTCCTTCCAGTGACCGAAAACTTTTGGGATGGTGCCCGCCGCCGCCAGGCCGTGTCGGTAACCGCTATCAGGTTCTGCGTGATAAAGGCCTATAATGACCCTGCGGATTGCGAACCAGCTGAACAGGAGGGCCGCCACCACAACCCTGCAGGACTATCACCATTTGGTTTGACTTGAGACCTTCCGATTGGCGAGTTGCTTGGCCATAGCGACGAATGGCAGCGCACAACGGGTGACCGGACAACGCGGACAAAAAATACACCAAAGACAAGCACGAGCGCTGCGTTCCCTTTCGTAATGAACACACTGGAAAGCTAGAACAACGGGACACATTCAACAGTGAATATATGTTCTAAACCAGCCGGAACAAGCTACGATGGCGTTGACACCCAATGGAACGCAGGTATTGAAACTTCATGTCACTTGTCTTTTTTTTTTTGCATTCATGTTGTTTTCATGAAACAAAACGAGCACTTGCGAACGGTGAAATGTACTTGTCTTAACACATTTCAACGTTGGCGAGTGCTGGTTTTCATTCGTTATGCTAATTCCTCGGCACACGTGTTTCTGTCGAAGTGTGGATTACGTGTTGTTATACCAATTTCTCCCCGGAACTCACAGCCAGATTTATGTGAACGCTGTAGAACTGCGGTTTCTGAAAGCTAATCCCGATTTCTTCACTACAAAGTGACCTAAGAACACCAAAGTTAAGATAAGCTAAATAGCAGAATTCGGACTGTGCGACTGCTACACAGTATCTATACAATAATATACTGTGTCATCGTTTATGCGTCCCAATGAATTTCAGCATCTAAGTCCTAGTGTCCACGCTACATCTATATGTATTCCTTATTTACGGTATATTAATCCCGTAGATGATTTTTGCTGCAAATCAAAAGCGCGATACCTGTAAATTTCCACGCCATCCATGGCGATCTCCCTGAATCAGGCTAAGACCTCCAAGGGAGACTGCACGCATGGCCTAAAAAAAATTCGATCACCTTGCCATCGATTTCTTGTTTTCATTGTAGTCCTTACTCAGGTATACGCCGCTACATGTACCGAGGGTTACGCACGGGTTATGCGCCTTGACCGCCTTACAGGGCTACTCGGCTATTTTTCACTATTCACGGAGCTCAATGAAATTTTTCCTTGCGTTTCCTTTCAATATATACTCTCGTCGGTACTGTAATAACATACCACAAGCCAGGCGGTTGCCAGTTTAGTTAACCAGCAAATTAATTTTAGAAACATTTGGCGGATTACCACTTAGGCCACTCTGTGTTTTTACGTCATCACCTTCAACGCTGCCTACCCGAGCCAGCGGGCCGCCAAAAGCAAAACGGTCATACTTCAGCGTTCAAATTGCCGCTGTGAGGTTCAGAAAAGCTGGCATAACTCAATACATCGTCGGAGGACCTCGCCTCTGTCATTTTTCTGGTACTAGCTCTGTATTTATAATGACTGGGTTGTCACGTCATCGCGTACGCTTCACGAAGGGTCTACCAGTTTGGGTTTCGGTTTTAACACGCCTTTCAGTCGGTTATATAAAATTATTGGTTTTTGAAGGACGATTAAAGCTGAGCCGGATGAACCATCCTGGCTGCTACAGAAGTATCAGTACCACTGGAAAACATCGATATCAGAACATGGTGAAAATTCCGCCGTACTTACCCTTTAAGGAAACATGAACTTGATCTACTTGCCCGGCTCTGCGGGATGTTTATTGTGCGGGTTTGCTTTTTTATTATAGAGCTGGAGTCCATCCCATACGGTCTCTATGGCCAATGCAATGACGGCTGCTACCTTGTTCACCATGACGGCAGCATGTCTGCACTGCTCACAGTGTCCATGTGTGGTTAGGCTCGTAACTTTTTTGGTTACTCTCAGAGCTTCTTTAGTTATATTCGGTCCATTTATAGTTACTCTCAATGTAGTGGTGCCGCAGTGTAGTGCCGTGGTGTTATGAAACTGATTCGAGCCGGCCGCGTATCTCAAGCTTTGAGAAACACCAGCACCGCGCCTGTACCCGGCCTGCTGTGGCCTTCTCGTACGCACCTTGGTCCACCTGATTCGGCGCGAAGCCCGCACAGAGGCTGGCAGAAGCTCAGGAAGAACACTTGCCACGGGGAGCGCTCACCGAGAACGTGTAATCCCCCTTCAAGGGCGCTCAACGTCAGCGCTTCCAAACCTGTTATGGCAGCCTTTACAGCGGGCTGCCAACATTTGGCCCGGCGGACAAACTGCCGCCTCGCCGAGTCCGGGAGCCAGTCGCTCTGGTTCTCGCCGGCGCTTATGTCGATGCCCTGCACGAAAGGTGTGTACTCCCAATTAACGTGAATAATGCAGCTAATGCAGCTCATCGCCCTTAAGGCACCTGAGCAGAATCTATCCACGTTATCGTAAAGCTAGGCTAGCTCGATTAAATGGATACTGATTCAAATATTCGCAGTTCGTCGGCGCAGAAATTTCACCACACAGATAAATTCAACGCCAGCTTCCCGCGCCTGAGTCTCCCAATCTCCTGTTTGATATCACGTTCCCGTTCCAAAGTAATCCTGTCCATATAACGAGGCAAACATCCTTTATACACTACAGGTTAAAGCCCTAAGTGCGAGCGTTCTCCAACTTATCAATTTGTTCTTTTATTAACAAAAGTAAAACACCTCAGGCGGTGCCAAAGCGTAAATTCGTAAGGCTGGAGTCACTGCCAATGTCTTACCACTGGCGATGCTACGGTGCGAGCTCAAAAGAAGTGGTTAGTTGTACTCGCACAACTAACCGTTTCCGAGGAGGCTGCCACGTAAACAGTGCCATACGATCCCTTGGAGCTGATCGACGCGTGCTCGACATGTGTCACTAAGAGCAACGTGACACACAGGCCTTACGTAGCGCACTCGGCGTAAAATGTCATCTCATGCATCGTAAAGCTCGACCTCCGGGAAAAGACCAAACAACGTTCCGTTTCAACTTTTAGCTATGTTCGCGGCAGCGTACGAATGTAATTGCAGGCAGACACAACACTGAGGGCGCAGTGTATGCATAGTGCTTGCGAGCTCATAACAGCCACATTTAAATGATGAGGCCCTGCAGAAATGATGATGAGCCCTTGTCGTGACAGAGGCGCGAAATTTGCCGTGCGGGGACGATGACGATGAAGCGTGCTCGCGCGATGCATGAGATGTATGGTGCGTGCGGTGGTTTGTGGCGCGCGGCTTGGAGGCCAGCTGATTCTCGCTGGACGTCCGGTCCAGACAATCTCAGAGCGACCGCTACAGCGTACTGCGACGCCAAGGACCTGCGTTCCTGCTGGGCAACGGGTCCAGGGAGCCAGGCGAGCTCAGGAACCGGTGCAGACAACCTCAACGGCCTGTGTTCCGTGCTGGGCGACCGGCCCAGGAAGCCAGACTAGGTGGCCGTGTCCTCGGCCACTGCGGCGACCAGCCTTGCTACTGGCGCTGTCACTCCAACCATCACTGTCGTCAACACAGTAGCTGGAGATGCTGTGTGACTACGGCGCCCTACCAGCTGCCGTGGCTGCGGAAACAGTCGCTGGGGCGTAAGGGCCGCTGCTACGGTCCAACATTCCCATGGGTTGACCCACACTGCCGGCACCTCAGCGACGACAGACTCCTCGCAGTCTACCTCGGCCTGGACGCGCCAATCACGACACGCCAGGAAAAACAGGGCGTGAAACAATTTTCCAAATAAAGACGTGATAACAGCAGCCATAGGACTGCATTTAAATCAGTTTAGCGCCGTATTATCTGTGTGGCTAGCACGAAGTTGTGTCTGTATTTACAGTGTAATATATATTCCGTGTTGTGTGTGTGTGCTCGAGTATCGATCGCGTTCCTTAGTGAGTGGTCCTGTGCTCAGACCTGGACCAATTCCATCACAGCCCTGTAAGGAAGATGAGTGAGATCTACTATAGGTTGTTTCGTTCGAGCTCACTATGTTTTCTTTTGCCGAAAGCTACGTCTATAAGTTTACTATTGAAGCCTAATTTATAAATTCCTAAGCACTGTCGCATAAAATACACAAGACTTCCTGACTCTCGCTGACAGCATTTTCGCAAAATCACTTTAATATGTGAAATATTTCTTGGCAATTTACTAAGATATCCCTACAAGTGTAAGGTAAAAAAATGCCCCCAATGTACCCCCTGTTGGCCCGGATTTGGCGCTCGTACTCGGGTAGGGCCGCAGCCCTTCCTTATTCGGAGCACCACCCTTGTACGAGCGGCCAAGTTGCAAGTTAAGCATAAAAGACGACCTGTATTTATGGAAACTATTTTTGTGTACTGGGGAAGTTGTTACAAAACCCTAAAAAACAAGAAAGGTGACGCTGCGTCAGAAAGAATAAGTCACTAAAAGGGAACATGAACAAATCGAGATCCTGGCACCGAAAAACAGCTCATGTAGAGCGTACCAGCTCAGAAAACCTCGAAAGAGCAATCAGGCTACCAAGGAGTGTCCTAATGGAAAGCCAGCCGACGTCGCGCTTAGTAAGGCCGAGTGCCTCGCTTGCTCTTAGTGTCTCGCGACAAATAATCGACCGCGCACCGAATGCCATACCGTAAACTTGCACGTGCCTGCCCGGGAACACCTCTTTCAGAGCCGCATATTTTGCACGCTTCGCCGCACACATTCGTATAAGTATGCCCTCATTGGCATCCCATGTGACCGCAAAATCGACAATTGTCACCTGGTTGCCGTCCTCTACCACCAAATCGGGCCGAAGTCGCACATGATCTTTCGTGAATAGTAAACGTTCCATGGCGACCATCGCCTGAGGCCTCTTTAATCATTCTGACCACATTCTTCGTGAAAAGGTTGTGCCGTTCTGTTCTGGGCAGGTGTACACTCGGACATCGCTGTAGAATGTGAAATACCGTTTCCGGCCGTTGTGCACACCGGCGACAGACGCGAGCGGCAGGATCGGTGGCGTGTTTGTTCGAGAGGGTTCTGGTAGGATATAAATTAGTTTATATGCGAAGTGCCCTGACCTGTCCCCTTCCCTGAGCTGTTTCGAGCCGTAGTGCCCTGATCCTATCCCCATCCTTTAGCTGTTTCGAGTCGTAGACAAGCCAGGAAATTGCCGTGAATTGCTCCTTACGTGCAAACAGGTCTTTGTGAGTATACTTGCCAGTCTGCCTTTTCCACCAAGCAACACAACCCTTCTTGAGCGCAACCTTAACCTGTGCAGCCTCGGTAATATCCGTCGAAGTGTCAAAGGACGTTTGCAATTCTCTCTCTACAGGTCCCAAAGGCTACCCTAAACAGTGCATCCACGAAGGCATCACCCAACCGTACCAGTCTAGTCAACGCCTTGTATAGTGTGTAACCAGGGCCACCCTCTGCAACTGCATCTCCAGCCCCCCACATCTAGTTCGCATCCAAACATGGCTGTTCGAAAAGCTCTAGGGGAGGTGCAGGGCAGCTTTCACCTTGGCTGTAATTACACCGTCAAGGCGTGCAGCTTCAGACTGGACTTGAAGTGAGTTCGAGGACCCGTAGAGATATACCGGCTGCACCAGCTGTCTCTAACAGTGCAGTTTCTGGAAAGGCCGGAGTTTGGCACTTCCAACGAGCTCCAGCAGTCGGTTGGCCTTTTCAGAATCGACAGTTGGGGCCTTATTCACATAGAACTGCAGCCCCAAATACCTGATGGGCTGGTTTCTTAAAACCGGCCTGACTTCAAGTCCTGCAACATTGCATTGGTTATATGTCATAGCTAAAACCCTTGGAACGGTGGTTAGGCCTCCAACCAAAGTACTGTGACTTCTTTGGATTCAATGACAAACCGACGTTCGACGAGTAGGCCTCCGACTGCAGAACAAGGGCATTCGAACCTTTAAAAGTGTCCGACAAAAGCACCAAATCATCGGCAAAAGCCATTGCCGACAACCGGGCGCCTTCCAGATTCATACCGAGGTTATAACCGTTCAGTTTTTCTAAGAGGGAATCTAGGACACTGTTAAACAGAAACGGAGAAAAGGGATCACCCTGTTTAATGCTCCGGCGCACTGGAACCCGCTGTTCATCAGCGATGCCGTCGCACCAGTAAGTCGTTAAGTCGTGGTGCAATGGCGACACATGTCTCTGACGACGTACCTCGTCCGTTCGGGGATGCCTCTCTCTTGAAGTGCCGAAAATATTGTCACGTGGTTGTGACACACACAGCACTTGAGACGAAGCACGCAGGACTCAAGCTGATGTCAGGTGAACTGTTTATTGGGCGAACTTGCGCCCAGCAAAACAAGGCCAATCACAATTCGCAGCAACAGCGGCGTGAACAGTCGTCGGTCAACGGAAAGACTGACAAACGGCGTAATGCGCCGGCTTTTATACCCGCGTCATAACACGCCCGCGCATTATCTCTGGAATTCCAGAAGTTACTGAAATGTGCGCGTCTAGCATGCAAAGTTTCAACAATGGTCCGACACGGTTCTAGAAGTGGCATGCAAGATAAACGCGCCCTGCGTTGCGTGTAACAGAAAGTGATAACAGCGCCCCCCGCAAAGAATCAAAACGAGCACCCGTGTCACTGGTAAGCGATAACGGCTTTCCACTTAAATCAAAACAACCGCACGTGTCACTACCCCCCTCTGAAAAAGCATCGTCCCGATACTAAAACACAGAACATGAAAGTGAGAGTACATGCAATAAATTACATTAACAATGCGTCAAAGTTAATCAGCGCGCGTAATAAGGTTTAAGTCGCACCACGTGTACAATTTCAGGTCGGGCGCGCCGCCGCTGGGATCGCGTTAAGCCATCGGGCACGACCTCATAGTCCAGTTCACCACGACGTCGTACTACCTTGTAGGGTCCAAAGTAGCGCCGTAAAAGCTTCTCACACAATCGCCGTCGTCGTATTGGCGTCCAGACCCAGTCGAGGTCGCCGGGTTGGTATTCGGTGTGGCGTCGTCGAAGGTTGTAGTGGCGCCTGTCGACCGTCTGCAGGCTCTTGATACGCAGGCGGGCTAGCTGTCGAGCTTCTTCGGTGCGCTCCAGGTAGCTGGCAACGTCGAGGTCTTCTTCGTCGGTACCGACCGGTAGCATGGCGTCAAGCGTCGTTGTTGGGCTCCGTCCGTAGACAGGCTTGTATGGAGCAAACTGCGTCGTTTTTGCACGGCCGTGTTGTACGCGAAGGTCACATACGGAAGTATGGCGTCCCACGTATTGTGTTCGACGTCGACGTACATGGCCAGCATGTCGGCGATGGTCTTATTTAGACGCTCGGTGAGGCCATTCGTCTGCGGGTGGTAGGTGGTCGTTCGGCGGTGGTTCGTGTGACTGTACTTCAAGATCGCCTGAGTTAGGTCAGCCGTAAAGGCCGTACCTCTGTCGGTGATGAGGACCTCCGGGGCTCCGTGACGCAGGACGATGTTCTCGATGAAGAACTTGGCGACCTCGGCGGCAGTGCCCTTGGGCAAGGCCTTTGTTTCGGCATAGCGGGTGAGGTAGTCAGTCGCTACGACATATGTTATGCCACATGACTACATGACGAACATAAATGGACAGGTCATAACATGACAATCACGAATGCATGTCATGAGCGGCATGTATTTACATGCCATGGTCTTGGTGCTCTCCTGGCCGTTTCGCTAATCGGATGTTTACGAATATTGGTATGCCACATCATGACTATGACGAACACAAATGACAGGTCATAACATGAAAATCATGATATGCATGTCATGAGCGGCAGTGATTTACATGCCCGGTTTAGGGCTCTCCTGGCCGTTTCGCTAATGGGATCTATGCGAAAATTGGTATGGCACAACATGACTGCCTGACGAACGTAAATGGCAGGTCATAACATGAAATCATGACATGTGTGTCATGAGCGGCATGATTTACGTGTCACCAGTCTTGGTGCTCTCCTGGTCATCTCGTTAATGGGGTGTATACAAAATTTGGTATGGCACAATATGACTGCACGGCGATCATAAATGACAGGTCATAGCATGAAAATCATGACATGCATGTCATGAATGACATGGTTTACATGCCACGCGTTTCGTTAATGGGACGTATACGCAAATTGCATGCCACAACATGACTGCATCACAAACATAAATGACAGGTCATAACACGAAAATCATGACATGCATGTCATGAGTGACATGATTTACATGCGACGGTCTTGGTGCTCTCCTGGCCGTTTCGTTAATGGGGTGTATACAAAATTTGGTATGGCACAATATGACTGCACGGCGAACATAAATGACAGGTCATAGCATGAAAATCATGACATGCATGTCATGAATGACATGGTTTACATGCCACGCGTTTCGTTAATGGGACGTATACGCAAATTGGCATGCCGCAACATGACTGCATCATGAACGTAAACGGCAGATCATAACATGAAAATCATGACATGCATGTCATGAGCGACATGATTTACATGCCACGGTCTTTGTGCTCTCTTTGCCGTTCCGTTAGTGGGATGTGTAGGAAAATTGGTATGCAACAATATGACTGCATGACGAACATAAATGACAGGTCATAACATGAAAAGCATAACATGCATGTCATGGGCGGCATGATTTACATGCCAGGCGTTTCGTTAATGGGATGTATACCAAAATTGCTATGGCACAACACGACAGCATGACGAACGTAAATGACAGGTCATAACATTAGAATCATGACACGCGTGTCATGACCGGCATGATTCGCATACATGCCATGGTCCTGGCGCTATACTGCCGTTTCGTTGATGGGATGTATGGGCTCCGTCTACTGACCAGAGGGCGCTACGTAGCTCTCGTCGGACGGCTCAGTCGCGCAAGGGGGAAACCGAGGCGACAGCGACGCGCGCGTTTCTTCGCTGCTTTCCGGGCGTGCTGCGAACCACACGAACGCTCGCGGCGTTGCCCTTTGGAACAGTTTGTCGCAGGTTTGGAGCGCGCGTCTCAAAGGAAATAAAACGAAACAAGGTGGGACGGGCGGTCGCTGATGCTATAGAGTTGGAGACGCGCATCGCGTTCGCGTATTTCCCTGTCACAGTCTGCCCAATTTTGCCTCTTCTCTCCGCCAGGCAGTGCATTCTGGCGCTGATGTCGCACATGGAGAACTCGACTGCATGGAGCCTATACGAAAATTGGTTTGGCACAACAGGACTGCATGACGATCATAAATGACAGGTCATAACATGAAACTCGTGACATGCATGTCATTAGCGGCATGATCTACATGCCACTCGTTTCTTTAAAGGGATGTATACCAATATTGCTATGGCACAACACGACTGCATGACGAACGCAAATGACAAGTCATAACGTGAGAATCATGACATACGTGTATGAGCGGCATGGTTTACATGCCACAGTCATGGTGCTCTTGCGGCCGTTTCGTTAACTTCATATGTACTAAACTCGGTATAGCGAGACAACAATGCAAATCCATTTTACGTTCCTTATGCGTGCTTCGCATTTCCTTGATTGCCACTGCACGTGGGATCTGCCAATTTTTTCTAAGAGGGAATCTAAGACGCTGTTAAACAGAAACGGAGAAAAGGGATCACCCTGTTTAATGCTCCGGCGCACTGGAACCCGCTGTTCATCAGCGATGCCGTCGCACCAGTAAGTCGTTAAGTCGTGGTGCAATGGCGATACATGTCTCTGACCGCGTACCTCGTCCGTTCGGGGATGCCTCTCTCTTGAAGTGCCGAAAATATTGTCACGTGGTTGTGACACACACAGCACTTGAGACGAAGCACGCAGGACTCAAGCTGATGTCAGGTGAACTGTTTATTGGGCGAACTTGTGCCCAGCAAAGCAGGGCCAATCACAATTCGCAGCAACAGCGGCGTGAACAGTCGTCGGTCGACGGAAAGACTGACAAACGGCGTAATGCGCCGGCTTTTATACCCGCGTCATAACACGTTCTCGCATTATCTCTGGAATTCCAGAAGTTACTGAAATGTGCGCGTCAAGCATGCAAAGTTTCAACAATGGTCGACACGGTTCTAGAAGTGGCATCCAAGATAAACGCGGCCTGCGTTGCGTGTAACAGAAAGTGATAACAGCGCTCCCCGCAAACAATCAAAACGAGCGCCCGTGTCACTGGGAAGCGATAACGGCTTTCCACTTAAATCAAAACAACCGCACGTGTCACTACCCCCCTCTGAAAAAGCATTGTCCCGATACTAAAAGACAGAACATGAACGTGAGAGTACATGCAATAAATTACATTAACAATGCGTCAAAGTTAATCAGCGCGCGTAATAAGGTTTAAGTCGCACCACGTGTACAATTTCAGGTCGGGCGCGCCGCCGCTGGGATGGCGTTAAGCCATCGGGCACGACCTCAGAGTCCAGTTCACCACGACGTCGTACTACCTTGTAGGGTCCAAAGTAGCGCTGTAAAAGCTTCTCACACAATCCCCGTCGTCGTATGGGCGTCCAGACCCAGTCGAGGTCGCCGGGTTGGTATTCGGTGTGGCGTCGTCGAAGGTTGTAGTGGCGCCTGTCGACCGTCTGCTGGCTCTTGATACGCAGGCGGGCTAGCTGTCGAGCTTCTTCGGCGCGCTCCAGGTAGCTGGCAACGTCCAGGTCTTCTTCGTCGGTACCGACCGGTAGCATGGCGTCAAGCGTCGTTGTTGGGCTCCGTCTGTAACAAGCCTGTATGGAGCAAACTGCGTCGTTTCTTGCACGGCCGTGTTGTACGCGAAAGTCACATACGGAAGTATGGCGTCCCACGTCTTGTGTTCGACGTCGACGTACATGGCCAGCATGTCGGCGATGGTCTTATTTAGACGCTCGGTGAGGCCATTCGTCTGCGGGTGGTAGGCAGTCGTTCGGCGGTGGTTCGTGTGACTGTACTTCAAGATCGCCTGAGTTAGGTCAGCCGTAAAGGCCGTACCTCTGTCGGTGATGAGGACCTCCGGGGCTCCGTGACGCAGGACGACGTTCTCGATGAAGAACTTGGCGACCTCGGCGGCAGTGCCCTTGGGCAAGGCCTTTGTTTCGGCATTGCGGGTGAGGTAGTCAGGCGCTACGACCATCCATTTATTGCCGGAAGTCGACGTCGGGAACGGCCCCAGTAAGTCCATGCCGATTTGCTGGAACGGCCGTCGAGGTGGTTCGATGGGTTGCAGAAGTCCGGCTGGCCTAGTTGTCGGCGTCTTGCGTCGCTGACAGTCTCTACATGTCTTTACGTAATGGGCGACGTCGGCAGTGAGGCGAGGCCAATAGTACTTCTCTTGTATTCTTGATAGTGTGCGATAGAAACCGAGGTGTCCGGCTGTCGGGTCGTCGTGTAAGGCTTCCAGAACCTCTGGACGTAACACTGAAGGCACCACGAGGAGGTGGTCGGCGCGGAGCGGCGAGAAGTTCTTCTTCAGGAGAACGTTGTTTCGCAGGAAAAACGAAGCCAGTCCTCGGCGGAATACTTTCGGCACGTCGGCGGTCTTGCCTTCCAGGTAGTCCATGAGGCTCTTGAGCTCTGGGTCAGCTCGTTGGCGTTCCGCGAAGTCGTCGGTACTTATGGGTCCCAAGAAAGAGCCGTCGTCCTGGTCACACTGGGGCGGCGGATCGATGGGAGCGCGAGACAAGCAGTCGGCGTCGGAGTGGTTTCCTCCGCTCTTGTAGAGGACGGTGATATCAAATTCTTGCAGTCTGAGACTCCACCATGCGAGGCGCCCTCATGGACCTTTCAACTTAGCTAGCCAACACAAGGCGTGGTGGTCACTCACGACTTTGAAAGGCCTGCCGTACAGGTAGGGGTGGGACTTTGATGTAGCCCAGATGATGGCAAGGCATTCCTTTTCTGTGGTGGAATAATTCGCTTCGGCCTTCGAAAGTGACCGGCTAGCGTAACTGATGGACCTTTCAAGTCCGTCGGTCCTCTGCACGAGCACGGCGCCGAGCCCTGTGCTGCTTGCGTCCGTGTGAATTTCGATGTAAGCTTTTTTGTCGAAGTGTGCGAGTATTGGAGGCATTTGCAGGCGTCGCTTTAGTTCTTGAAATACCTCGACTTGCGGCGTTTGCCATTTGAAGTCGACGTCGGCGTTCGTGAGGTACGTCAGCGGCTCGGCGATCCGCGAAAAGTTCTTGACGAAGCGCCTGTAATAAGCGCAGAGGCCAAGAAATCGGCGTACTGCTTTCTTGTCGGTGGGTGCAGGAAAGTCGGCGATCGCAGCTGTTTTCTGTGGATCAGGGCACACTCCCGACTTGCTGATAACGTGGCCAAGGAACAATAGCTCCTCGTAGGCGAAGCGGCACTTTTCTGGCTTAAGGGTAAGTCCGGAGGCTTTGATTATCCGAAGAACAGCTGCAAGGCGCCGGAGGTGTTCGTCGAAGCTGGAAGCAAATACGACTACGTCGCCCAAGTAGACGAGGCAAGTCTGACACTTCAAACCTGCGAGTACTGTGTCCATAACCCGTTGGAAAGTCGCAGGCGCCGAGCAAAGACCAAAGGGCATTACCTTAAACTCGAACAGGCCGTCTGGTGTTATGAAGGCTGTCTTCTCTCGGTCTATCTCGTCTACTTCGATTTGCCAGTAGCCGGCTTTGAGATCCATCGACGAAAAATACTTTGCGTTGTAGAGTCGATCCAAAGCATCGTCTATCCGTGGGAGAGGATACACGTATTTCTTCGTGATCTTGTTCAGGCGACGATAATCGACGCAAAAACATAGGGTTCCATCCTTCTTCCTCATTAACACCACGGGTGATGCCCACGGGCTCGTAGACGGCTGAATGATGTCGTCACGCAGCATTTCGTCGACTTGTTGCTTGATGGCTTCGTGTTCCCGTGCAGAAACTCGGTAGGGGCTCTGACGGAGAGGACGGGATATTCGTCGGTTACGATGCGATATTTTGCGAGAGGGGTCTGACGAAGCCTCGATGACGACGAGAAGCAGTCCTCGTATTGCAGGAGTAAGGCCTTGAGCTCCTTTTGTTGTTGGCTTGAAAGTCCATGATTGACGTCGAAGACGGGCGCGGACACTGCGGTCGTCGTGGCGGGTCCCTGAGAATCGGTGAGGGCGAAGGCATTGCTTACTTCCACGAATTCACTTAGGTGCGCTACCGTCGCACCCCTATTCAGGTGCCTGTATTCGTTGCTGAAGTTCGTCACCATTACCTTGGCTTCGCCGTTATGGAGCTTGGCTATGCCTCTTGCGACGCACATCTGACGGTCTAGGAGCAAGTGCTGGTCGCCTTCGATGACACCTTGAAAGTTGGTACGCGCTTTGGTGCCGACGGAAATGATGACGCTCGACAGTGGCGGGACGGTTACCTGCTCTTCTGTCACATTCAAGGCAGGCATGATAAGCGACGGTGCAGTCTGACGGTGTCGCATTATCCGTGGACAGCGTGATTGACCTGGATCTTAGGTCGATGACTGCGCCGTGCTGGTCTAGGAAATCCATGCCTAAAATGACGTCTCGCGAACATTGCTGCAAGACCACAAAACTCACCGAATACGTCTGGCTGTCAATCGTGACTCTTGCCGTGCAGGTTCCAGTCGGTTTTATAAGGTGGCCCCCTGCTGTTCGGATATCTGGTCCTTCCCAGGCAGTCTTTCCCTTCTTCAGCTTGGCGGCGAAGAGACCACTGATGACAGAGTAGTCGGCGCCGGTATCGACTAGAGCGGTGACGCTGTGGCCGTCGATAACCACGTCGAGGTCGGTGGTGCGTCGTCTTGCGTTCCGGTTAGGTCGGGGCGTCGGGTCACGGCTGCGTCGGCTTGCTCCGGCGCTGCTATGTCGCGTCGGCGGCGAGGCTTTCTCGTGAAGACCCTGGTCAGGCGGCATGCTGAGACTACGTCGGGAGGGTTCGTGCGTCGTCGTCGTCGCCGTCGGCGGCGGAGGATCTTCGGAATTGCGTCGTACAGCAACCGCACCTCCATCGGTTGCCGCCTTCAGTTTCCCGGATAGGGGCTTGGAGATCGGTCCCGGTTGGGGCCGGTGTACTGGCGGCGATCCGGGGAGACGTAGCGGCCAGGCGAAAGTGAACGGCATGGTCGTCGTCGTTGCCACTGCGATCCGGCGATGTAGTCGGCGATGTCGCGAGGTCGTTAACCTGGGCGCGGATGCGGCGCATTCACGCCGAAGCCATGCAGTCCCAGCTCACGGTACTGGCAGTAGCGGTAGGTGTGCCCGGCTTCGCCGCAGTGGTAGCATAGTGGGCGGTCGTCCGGGGTGCGCCAAACGTCGGTTTTCCTCGGCGCGCGCTGTATTACTGGCGAGCGGGATGGCGTCCGAGGTGGCGGCGGTGGCTGGCGACGAAATTGAGAAGGAGTTGGGTTGTGGCGTGGGCGAGGAGCGCGGCAGGTCGGCGTGCAGGAGCGGCGTAGGTCATCGCCTCCGGTTGATGCTGTGGTTCAGGAAAGCTCAGCGAGCGCTGTAGTTCCTCGCGAACTACGTCTTCGAGGGAGGCGACTTGGGGCTGCGACAACGGGAACATCCGGCGCAGTTCTTCGCGAACGACAGCCCCTATGGTCTCGCGTAGGTCGTCGGGGCCGAATCGTTGGATTTCTGCGATGTCTGCGAACATGCGGCGATTGTATTGCCGGGTGCACATCTCGAGGGTCTTCTCGATGGTGGTAGCCTCGGAGAGGAACTCTTGAACCGTCTTTGGCGGGTTTCTGATTAGTCCAGCGAAGAGCTCCTGCTTCACTCCTCGCATAAGCAGGCGAACCTTCTTGTCCTCAGACATGTCGGCGTCGGCGTGGCGGAAAAGTCGCGTCATCTCCTCCGTGAAGATCGTTACGTTTTCTTTGGGGAGCTGCACCCGAGTCTCAAGCAGTGATGCGGCTCTTTCCTTCCGCACGACGCTTGCAAAGGTGGGCAGGAAAGCAGCACGGAAGTCGTCCCAGGTTCGAAGCGTTGACTCACGGTTCTCGAACCAAGTCCTTGCAGCGTCTTCCAAGTGAAAATACACGTGGCGCAGCTTGTCGTCGGGGTCCCACTTGTTAAGAGCTGCGACACGGTCGTAGATGTCCAGGCAGCTTTCCGGGTCCTCGTATGACGATCCGCGGAACGTAGGCGGCTCTTTGGGCTGATGCACGACCACGGTTGCCGGAGACCTTGCTTCCGTCATCGTGGATGCTTGTTTCGTTGGAGCCCTTGTCTTTTTGTCCTTGTCAGGTAGCAGCAGGTATTCTGGCCGGAGTCCTTGTTGTCTGCGGCTAACTCGAAGGACCGGGTTGGAGTCGTCCTCTTGGCGGCTTGGGCATATGGCTCACGGCTGGACGGGGGCGTACGGTACATGGACCGAGAAGCACCTCCACCAGATGTCACGTGGTTGTGACACACGCAACACTTGAGACGAAGCACGCAGGACTCAAGCTGATGTCAGGTGAACTGTTTATTGGGCGAACTTGTGCCCAGCAAAACAAGGCCAATCACAATTCGCAGCAACGGCGGCGTGAACAGTCGTCCGTTGACGGAAAGACTGACAAACGGCGTAATGCGCCGGCTTTTATACCCGCGTCATAACACGTTCTCGCATTATCTCTGGAATTCCAGAAGTTACTGAAATGTGCGCGTCAAGCATGCAAAGTTTCAACAGTGGTCGACACGGTTCTAGAAGTGGCATGCAAGATAAACGCGGCCTGCGTTGCATGTAACAGAAAGTGATAACAGCGCTCCCCGCAAACAATCAAAACGATCGCGCGTGTCACTGGGAAGCGATAACGGCTTTCCACTTAAATCAAATCAACCGCACATGTCACTATGGCCTCGTGTGACACCGAATCAAATGCCTTTCGAACGTCCAAACTTAGGGCATAGAGAGGTCGATGACTCTTCTTTAACAGCGTCATCAGCGCTTGTAGAACTAGGGTATTAGAAGAGGTAGATTTACCGTCCTGAAAACCTAACTGTAATTTATGAAATCTGTTCTCTTCGGGTAGTCTGAACAGTATCATTTTTGCATATACCCTATATAACACCGGGGAAACAGCTATGGTACGGAAGTTTCCAGGCCTCTTAGGGCTTGCACATTTCGGGATGAAGACAGTCAGTCGCGCCAGCCTCATTGCGAGTGGAAACGTGCCAAAAGAGAGTCAGTTGTTGGAAATATGAACTAAAATGCCCGGTGGGAGTCTGTTTACGTCACATACCTTGAGACCATCAGGTCCAGCCACAGACTTGTTAGGAAAAGACCTAAGAGCCCGCTCAAATTCAGCAGCAACAAACAAGCATTCGGAGACCTCGGTGCGAGCCTCGCACTGCAGGCTATACTCTACTGTAATGGAATCAGAGCCGCAAATAGTCGAATTCGCGGTGCAAGTCCACAAGAGCGCATCCCGCTGTGGAGCCACCTAATAGGAGTGAGCCACCTAATAGGAGTGGGCCATAGATTGTAAAGGCACTGATGCTCTGAAAACAGAGCTTTCTTACGCTGTCTTCTGGACAGATCTGAAAAGTCAACTCGAGGTCTCTGGGCACGAGCCCTTCGTGGACAACGTTTAACCTTGTGGAGGTCAAGCAGTGCTGGGCAGTATCGAAGATACATGTATCTTAGATACTATCTTAGATACTCCTTCAGTATCTTGTATCTGTATCGCGATACATCTTGAAAGACATGTATCAGTATCTGTATTTTCGATACATTGAAGAATGTATCGAGTATCTTAAGATACAAGATACTGATGTCGGAACATCACCGCGCGACACTAGAAATACTGGCAGAAGTCCGCTGCTCAAGCAGGTACTGCCGCCACTAAGCTTATAACGCTTATAACCACCCGCCACGGCGGCCTAGTGGTTAATGCGCTCGACTGCTGGCCTGAAGGTCGCGGGATCGAATCCCGGCCGTAAAGGCCGAAATCCGATAGCGGCGTTATACTTGAGTCCCGTGCAGTACTGTACTTAGATTTAGGAGCATCTTAAAGAACACCAGATGGTCTAAACTATCAGAGCCCTCCAGTACGGCATTCCTCATAATTATATCGCGGTTTGGAGATGTAACCCTCAACAATTATTATTGTGACCGTCCCCACGAGCTCTTTCATGACATTTTCCACAAGCAGTGAAATTTCCAGTGTGTGATCTTACTTGGTAGGCTGACGACACCTTTTGCTGAGAAACATCGTAACTAATAATGTTACAGCACGATTCGTTCTATTATATATATATATATATATATATATATATTGTTTTTTTCGCTCTCACAAATCACAAGGTAATTCGCGAAATCAATGTCAAGAGTATGAGTAGCGGAGGTATCCTGCGACACTTTGTACCGCTACGATATCTAGAATTCTCTCGTAGAGAGAAATTATTAAAAAAATTGCACATTCGTGAATCCGTCGATGACGAGCGCTTTACGCGAGCACATAACTAGAATTTAGGAAGTCATAGCGGTTTTATGTCCTTTCTGTATAGAAGATCCGTCACAAAATATGTTGCTACGAGCGTTGTTAATCCTGTACACTTGTCCCGTGGTCCGGTACTGCGTAAACGGTATACGCGTACGGACCAGGTTAAACTCAAAGTCGTAATTGCGGCATCGTGCCGAGGTTTTGCATCGCCATTTTTGTTATTACGTGGGAAACCACTACCTGGTTGGCAAGTAGAGCATCGACTTCCATGAATTACAAAAACCACAAAAAACCGCCGACAGCGTAGCTTACACATAGCTGTCATGTTTAGCAGCCAAAAGAGCCCCAATCAGTTGTTTGGGAATGAAAACAATATAATTATAGCCAGAAAACAACAGTTGTTGAGATACTAACACATGTTTCATTCAAGTTAAACTTGGTTGGTCGCAGTTCTGAAATTCTAAAGCAAACACTCCTGTTCATAGGCGTTTTCTGCTGCATTATATATGTCTATAATATGAAATTTATAAATGTATCGAAGTATCTTAAGATACAAATGGCAAGTATCGTATCGGATACAGTTATTGAGGTGGTATCTTGTATCTGTATCCGAAATACTTCTTGCCCGAGTATCTTGTATCGTATCGCGATACAATTTCAAAGTATCTTTGCCCACCCCTGAGGTCAAGCAAACGGTTCATTCCACTCATTGAAACTGGTCCTACGGCGAACGCCGTTATCAAACCTTCGTCGCGGATACCGACTTTGTGCAAGGATGCACCAATCCTGCCAGCATCCATAGGAAGAGGGGGGAGGTCGTCAGTGCTGTCAAAGGGGCGAAGAGGGGGAGTTTACTATACATATCTGTCTTAGCTACCTTAAGTAACCTTAACTAAGTTTATATATACCTACCTGTCTAGCCGCCTGTCTCGGTGCTCTCCTGGTCGCCTCGTTTACCTGGTGTGCCCAAATATGTGCGACGAAGAGCAGACATGTATGACGAACATGAATGACTGACGTTTGATCACTAGTATCATACATTCGTCACGGTTCACGATATTGCAATCATGCGTAGTTCTCTGCACCTCGCACGGTGCACTGCATCCAGGATCGGCCCAGGCTTCGGACAGCCAGCTGAAAGCGCTACTCTCTTAAAACAAGTAAAGAACACTATTGATCATCGCTTGCGATCGCGATGTGGATATAACTATGCAGGCACACATCCAACTTACCAAGCAGTAGAGGTGGTAGCCTAGTGGTTGTGAGCCAGAGAGACACGTTCCCTGAGCCAGACACCGGCTCAGGGATCAAACATTTTGGAGGATATGTGTTACGTACACGCGCACGTAAAAGCGGACTGGCTAGCAGACGACGCAAGCAGCTATCCTCACTTATGAGCTTCGTCCACTCGCAGCTAGGCACCGACTGTGTCCTATCTCGATGCCAATAATAAGCCGGGGATATTTACCCGTGAGCTGTCCTTTAATCGCGATAGTGCTATCAACTTCACTAGGAACCCCACGTTACGCTCCCTGCTTATTTTGCACAAATTTTGATCATAGGTAACGCTTCACTCAAAGGCAAACGATTTAGTATATACACTGTCCTTGCTGACTGCTTTGCTTTACATCGATTACCACAATACCTGTGATCTGAAGGATTTTTCCGTTGCGGTTATCATCTCCTATTTTAAGTGTCCCCGCAATCCTCCAGCACTGCTGCGTTTGTGTCGGCCACTGCAATGACGACAGGAATGTCACGCAGTGATCGACAAGCGTTGAGACGTAGGACTACCGTAATAGCAGCCAATATTCCTTTACTATTAAGCCATTTCCTCTAATAATATGCACTTACCATAGCGTGTTATTAAGTGTCGTTGTATTACCCGATGCTACATCTGCTTTTTCTCGTTTTTTGTTTGATTTGTCAGAATTCGCTTTTATTGTATTGCTTCGAAACATGTACATACCCCCCCTCCCCGCCCCTTTATTTAAACCCTTCGGGCCTTTAAGGTGAAATAAATGAAATGAAATGAGGTTCAGTAAACTGATCCTGTCCTACTAATGTACTACTGTTCTGAGGATATAAGAAGAGTTCCGTCAGGACCCTTCTAACGGACTGGCATGAAGCTTATTCTTAACACATCTGCTGCTTGGAGTTTCTCCCTCACCCGTTCGTCGAACGCCCTGGCCGCGACTCGCGCTACCGTTGCCCCCAGGCCGGCATACACGATTGCGTCCATGGCCTGGGCGTAGAACAAAGGCGCGTAGACGGCTGCGGGGCTGACCAGTACTGCATTGGCCCAGTAGTCGTATTCGATAGGAGGGTCACGTGCGGCACTTCGAAAGTGCAGTTCCTCAGCTCTCCTACGAAGACAAACAAACGGAAGCGAAACTATTTCGCATGACACGATATGCTGCATAAATGGCTCCGACTAGTAATCGACAAATTCAGCAGCAAATGTTTTTTTTTTTTATTGCGAAAGGTACACGTCTCTGCAGTTTGCAGCTCTTGCCGAGACAACAGCCCTGTGTTCTGGCCTTCCATTTTGATTCGCCTTATGAATCAATCTTTCCCGCTCCCTTACGCTGCAGCCTTTTGGCTCCCTACACTAAACATCGCGGAGTCGGCATACCGGAAAGCCGCAAAAAGAGTCGCAGCTTCTCAGGAAGAACCTAAAAGCAAGTATATTGTTCGATCCATGAAACATTTCCTAATATTCTGTCAAATTAAGTGACCGGTTTGGGATAACGTATTCTCAGGCGGCTCAACCTATTCCTGGCAAGGAAGCAAGCATTGCGCACGGCGTCAATCCGTGCCTGCTAAGTTTAAAAGCTTTTCTAAAAAAAGCTTCGGAGACTGTCAAGGTGCGATTTGCATAAATGTTCTCGCATTCAAGTGTAACTTTTAAAAACAAATTTCACGAGAAATAGAGCAGCGAGCGATGGTGTCGTGCCACAATAAGTAATGGTAATTGCTCGAGTCCCTCATTCGCGCCACTGGGAGACACCAAGAAAAATAATGCTTCACGTATGCTCAGAAAAAATAAATATGTACGAAAATGTGCATCAAGGCGCGTGGCTTTGCGAAGAGCATTAATCACTGCTCCGTTTTTCCCCGAGCGTTGTTAAGTGTCAGAGGTCGTCGAACGCAACACTGTGTTTCAAGATGACATAGGTAATATCGTTTGAGCCTGCACAGTTTCAAAGACGCGTATGGCCCCGTATAAAGCGGTTTTCGTGTATTCGCCTGTGATATATAGTCACAACACGCTTTCTACAGTCTGCAAATGGTACAAACCAGCGAGCATCCTCATCATAAATCGATATGCCCGGTGCGGTGTTCCGCGCTGTCCCAACAAGCCAGAGGCTCTGCGCCTTGCCCGTGGCCAGCCAGAAATGGACGTACGAAGGTGCACGGTCGGGAAAGCCGGAGTACATACGCGTTAACCAGGCGTCGGTAAAGAGGCTGTTGGACCACAGCTTCACCTGGGAAAAAAGGATGTTTATTGCCAAGAGCACAATAAAAAATAACCATAACGACCACACATCACACATCAGGATTCCACAGTAATGCAGCCTTCTTCTTAACAGTGGCTGCTGGTTTGCATATTGGGATTTCAGGTGCCGAGGCCGCTTTACTTTTTTCTTAAAATTGCTCCACTGAAGGCGGCAGAGAATTTGCAACTTCGTTTCAAAGCGGAAGATTAGGAAGATTAGGTAACTAGGAAAATGGCTACCTAATTTAAGGGCCAACTAACATTGCCCAATTTCGGGAGCCCAGAAACATCCCGAGGAATGCTTCTATCAAACATCCAGAGCAATGCGTCCATCTCCCAATATTTGGCAACACCATGCATATCCCTATCTTGGGCATCACCGAACATATATTAATCGTCACTTTGCGCTTCCATCAACGGCCGTCTACTTACGGTTCTGTCCTCTGGACGTCAACTAGACGCCGTGCCCGGCATAATCCACCAGTGCTATTATTGCAAGCACGCATACCGGCGTCACTCACTTCTGTCCTGCTGGCCTATTGTACATACCAACGCATATTGCCGCGTCCCGAAACACAGGCACGATTGGCATTGCTCGCTTTACTTGAATGGTGCTCTGTCTTGTGTGTATAGTACTTTTAGTGGCCGCCTAGTGATGCCGCTCGATCTCCCCGTGGAGCTAAATATCTTCCGCTGACTGTGGCGGCGCCATTTTTCTTGGGAGTTTGAGACGTTGAAAGGCAAAGAGAAAACGTTCTTCATGTCGCGCACAGACATTTTGCTCCTGAATGATAGTTCTCAGCTCAATTTGTGACCTGAGTATGCTTTCCAAGGGCACTGCACTCACTTTTTATTCCTATAGGAATTCACAGCCTTTTTGTTCGGGCCTGCAGTGTACCGGTACCAAACATTATAAACAATTGAATGACAGTATCGTAATAAAGAATAAATAGATACTTCTGTTCAGACATCACTGGACCTCACCAAAGCGGTATTGGATGCGCACCTTCCAATGAGTGTCTTTTTCGCTTTCCACACGGCTTACTTTGCGAGGGGTACGAAATGTCTCGTATGCCTACCAAGACCGAACTCCCCCAGCACCGAGCAAGATAAATTTTATATCACGAATAAGCACGCAACGCGTAGTAAACAATGAAAGCGGCACACCGTAATGTTATCCAACTTGGCAACCATCTTGTCCGCGGTGTCGCGAGGAACCCAGTCTCCAGACTTCACCAGTTCAGTCATGCGAAGAAGGACGTTCCTGAGCACCGCCTCGATTTGGCGCCGCCGCATTTCGTTGAACTGCGGGTGCATATGGCAGCTTTAGTATATAAGTAGCATAGAAGGAAAGTGCCTCGACTGGTTACTGCATTACGAAGGATTACTGGGGTTGCCTACGCGCAGAAACCGCCATACTATTGTGAGGCAGGTCGCATTGGGGATTTGCGGGAATTTGAACAGCTCTGTCATTTGACGTGTAATCGTACTGTACAGTACAAGAATCTTTATCAGTGGGCCTTTTGAAGTGCGACCGTCGCAGCCACGATTCAAGCTGCATGCATTGGATCAGCAGCGTAACTACTGCACCACCGCGATTAATGAATGGACGATTTAGAAGTAGCAATTCGTCCACCACGATGCACAAATTAGTAACTGTAATTGTCACGTCGTGTGAACAATAAACCTTGTGCACAAACAAGGTGGCATAGGAACTGAAACCTTGCACTCCTTCGTATGACTAACTAAATGCAAGTGTAATCTTAAAAAATTCCTTGGCATAATAAGCAGGTTACAAAGTGCAGAGGTATTGTATGTTGCTTTCAGTTCGGGAACCTCTACCCTTTTCTCTCGTGAAAGCATGCAAAATAGGACTATGCAATGAGAGAATAACGTTAGAATACGATAAACATAGAAATATTGTACTGCACATACATATTTGGAAACAGCCTGAACGCTAAATTACGCAGGAGAAGTGACCACAGTTGCGGTCACACTAAAATATTTACTACGGTACGCGTTTTCTTGGCACCTTATTCTCCAATAGAGATTAACCAAAAATAAACATTAAATAAGGTGTATTTATGACCCTTGTATTCCTTTTTATTGTCCCAGGATAACATTTACTTAGTTGTTGTTGTTTTGTTGTTGTTTTGTGGGTTTAACGTCCCGAAACCAGCTCTGATTATGGGAGACGCCGTAGTGGAAGGCTCCGGAAATTTCGGCCACCTGGGGTTCTTTAACGTGCACTGACATCGCACAGCACACGGGCCTCAACATTTCGCCTCCATCGAAATGCAGCCGCCGCGGCCGGGATTCGATCCCGCGACCCTCGGAGCAGCAGCCGAGTACCATACCCACTAGACCACCGTGGCGGGGCATTTTAGTAGCAGCCTCGAAGCACAGAGCGAGATTTTAGCCACAAGAGGTTTTCTTGCACAGGCGGCCATGATATGTGTAAACTCTTTATAGTTTGTGTGGCTCCACACTTCCTAAATATATCATGATACTTAAAATACCATTGTCAGTGAGTTGTAAACAGGTGAGCGAAGAATAGTCGTAGGTTTTTAGTTATGGAATATCCGATTACTGCTTGTTGCAGAACGGTCCAGGATTGTCAAATATACAGCGAACCTAACGTGTTCAAATTCAACCGTCGCGGTTAGAATGATGAATGCCCGTGGCGCAGTAATTATAGTCGTTTCTTTGCGGTGCAGCACTTACACAGAAACTCGACATAGTTTTGTGTTTTCGATCTCACTAGCGTATAGCTGGTGCTCCCGGAAGCGTGTGATAGCGTTCGCAACTCCGCGAAACGGCTTTCGTACAATGTAAATTGAGTCATCCTTGCTGTGGAGAACTACTTTGACATCTTTGGGAGCACAAAAGACCTTGTGTTTCCTGAATTTAATCCTGCAGGGTGTCATGGACTATGACATTTTGGTAGAGAGTATTCTAAAAGTACTCTATGAGTATTTGGTGGATGATCTCTTGTAACATATCCATTGGCCCGGCTACAGTGGTCTAGTGGCTATGGCACTCGGCTGCTGATCCGAAGGTCAGGGGATCGCGTCCTGGCCCCGGTGGCTGCATTTCGGTGGAGGCGAAATGTTGTGGCCCGTGTACTGTGCGATGTCAGTGCCCGTTAAAGACACCGCTGTGGTCGAAATTTCCGGAGCCCTCCACTACGGCGTATCTCATAGTCATATCGTCGTTTTGGGACGTAAAGCCGCAGAATTATTAATAACATATGCATTGACGCCGTCTACCTCCAGGAAGGCTTCAGGTAACGCAAAACGCTATTTTCCACTGGTGTGTTATTAACGTAGCGGGCTTCCCATTACAGAGAGGGAGGCCTTTTTTACCTGGCAACTAGAGGCGCCGTTGACGTCGTTGTTCAGGAATTGTGTGTACACACTCGAGAGCTGTGCGGAGGTACTTTGGCTATACAATAAACAGAGTCGACCGTCTTATACGCGTGGTCGCAAGTTTTCACACGAGTGCTTTCATCTCGCTCCCACACTTCAGTCGCACAGAGGAAGCTGTGTATTTAACATGTTTCGGGAGTGTAGTGCGCAGGCAGTCCTCCGCATTATTTCATATAAAGCAGCCGGTAGCAATGGAAATTGAAGTCGCGCATCATAATCATCATCGACCTGTCTGCGCCCACTGCAGGGCAAAGGACTCTCTCATAGATCTCCAATTATCCCGCTCCTGTGCTAACTGTGCCCAATTTATTCCTGCAGATTTCCTGATCTCATCTGCCGACCTAACTTTCTGACATCCCCTGGCATGCTTTGCTTCTCTAGTAATCCACTCTGTTGCCCTTAATGAGCAACCATTTTCTTACCTTCACATTACGTGCCCCGCCCACGTCTATTTCTATTAATATGTTCCCCAAACGCGCCTGTTCCCTAACCCACTCCGCTCTCTTCTTGTCCCTTAAGGTTACACCTACCATCTTTCCTTCCATAGGTCGCTGCGTCGTGCTCAATTTAAGCTGAACCCTTTTAGTGAGGCGGCAAGTTTCTGCCCGGTAGGTGCGTACCGTAAGATGCAGTTGTTTTACACTTTCTTCTTCAGAGACAACGGTAAGCTACCATTCATTATCTGACAATGCTTGCCGAATGCACTCCATCCCAATCTTATCCTGCTAATTATCTGAACCTCTTGTTTCGGATCAGGGGTCACTACCTGGCCTATGTGGGCATATTCGCTCACCACTTCATTGCCTCGCCACCTATCTCAAACCCCTGTGCTCGCCCAAGGCAACGGTACATTAGTTTTCTGCATATTGATTTTCAGGCCCACCGTTCCAATTTGCCTATTTAGGTCACTATTCATGTTTTGTCAGTCATCTCCCGAGTTATTTAGCAAGGCAATATTATCAGCAAATCTGACGTTACTGGGGTATTCCCCATTAATACTTAAGCCTACGTGTTCACAATCCAATGTTCTAAATACTTCTTGTACACATGTGAGAAGCATTCAATAGATTGTGTCCCCTTGTCGAACGCCCTTCCTTATAACTTAATGAGCAAAGAGACAATGCAGCCTAGGAAAGCGTAGGCGAAGTTATTTGTGGTATTGTAATTGTGGACAAAGTAGAAAGGAATTAAAGTGGACGAAAAGACAAACCTGCCTTCGGTGGGACCCGAACCCACGACCTTCGGATGTCGCGTCCGATGCTCTACCAACTGAGCTACAAAGGCGGTCGTCCCCCCGTCCACTTTGTTGTGTATTTATGTATGTATTATCCTGGGAGTGTTAGGCAGCGCCACTCGTGGCCAAGGCGGCGTGTGTAGAACACACTTTCTTGCCAGGAGGTGTCACGTAGAACGTGAACTTAGATGAGATGGCTGCTGCCCAATAAGCCCTCGCATGCTACCTAAGGCACCAAGTCTGCCGCAACGAGGTCCAAGCTATGAAATAACGAAAGGGAAGGGGTCAAGGGCTCGTTCTTTATTTTTTAGAAACAACTTAACGAGCAAACAGACAATGAAGCCTAGGAAAGCATAGGGGAAGTTATTTGTGGTATTGTAATTGTGGACAAAGTAGAAAGTCGAAGGTCGTGGGTTCGGGTCCCACCGAAGGCAGGTTTGTCTTTTCGTCCACTTTAATTCCTTTCACCAGGTCCGCATGACTGCTGGATGCCTGGTTAAAGAACGCCGTGACCCCAGCCGCCGATCAGCCAGCTGCCGTCCGAATCCTGTCACGCTTTCCCTGCTCGAGCCGCATGCCGCATTTACTCTTCCTTTTCCTCTTTTGTCCCCTCGGTAGCACATCGCGCCGAGCCAACCAGCCGTTCCATCTTCGCTTCGTCGCGACCACGCAGTCCACACCATCACAACTGCCCCCTCCTCCCCCACTTAAGATAGTTGCCTGCAACTATTATAAACGACACAGGCAATGGCCGTGAAGGAGAGCAGGCATGTGCAGACTGTTCTTTAAAAAAAGATTGTCTGGTCCACACAAAGAGTTCGTGAGCACACACCGATGCAAAAAATGCGTCGAATATTCGAAGCTACAACTGCATTTTTAACAGTTACTGGCCATAAAAGGAATGCAGTTGATATGCGGCTTACGTTCCCTACGCCTGTGTCATCTGACCCTCTTATGTCCACTGCTGTCACAAATCCCTTTGCGTTTTTGGCATTTATTGCAGAAATTCCAGGCACTTGCGAAATAGAGAATAGTCCCCGCTCCTCGTAGTTCTTTACCATGTTGACATGGAAGACCTTTGTTTTCCCGCCTAGGTCAGTAGCACAAGTCAACATCATTCGTGAAGTCTACAACAGTAAAGGGGCCTTTCAATTCCATGACCAGCTTGTTTCAAACTCTGGGCAATGGAATCAGGACCTTGTCTCGTGGGCGTAGTTCTGTTCGCTGGCTCTTCTGAACACAGTGAGATTTCTGCCTCTTCTGTCCTTCGGCTACTTGTGCTCGAGTAATATCCGATGAGTCAATATGTGGGACTTTCATCGTGGAGTCGATTTTGTGTCCTTGCTACGGCAGGGACTATCGCAGGTACTGCCCGAGACTGCCGTGGTCGCCCCGAATTGTTAATTTGGGGGGCACGTCTCGAGATTTCCAATGATGATCTGGCTCATGTGGCTCCTTGACCCCTGGGATATTGCCAAGCCAGGGATCATACAAACATACAGAGGATTACTCATGCATAACTGCATGCGACAACTGGCACGGAGTGCCAGTTGTCGAACTTTGGCTACTTCTCTGTCGTCGGCAGAAATACGACTGTGGTGCAGCTTCGTGTATTGGGATCGGCCTGAGAAACAGAATCGCGCTGATCCACATTGTCTACAACGACGCAAGAAACGTGTTCCACCGTAGGACGAGTCTTGCATTCAGCCATTTGGTGTCCAAGCCGCCCGCACGACTTGCACTCCACAGACTCTTTCGGCATTGCACGACAATCAGGAGCGCTATGTCCTTTGCGGTGACAAAGGAAGCAACTCGGTTGTATGTTCTGGGACATAGCACCGGGCTTATTAGCGTCCTTTGCATCGTCTGCGACTCTTCCAGTGTTAGTAGCGCCCTGAGCTTCGAGAAAGCAGTCGGTGCACTCTACAGCGCCAAACAGCCGGTCCGCGTGGCTGTCCGGGTCCGCGTGGCTCCTGGACATCTGGTTAAAGAAGGTCGCGACCCGAACCGCCGATCAGCCAGCTGCCTTTCGAACCGTGTCGTGCTCTCCATGCTTGAACAGCACGCCGCGTTCTCTTCCTTTTCCTCTATTGTCCTCTTGGTAGCCCATCGCGCCGAGCTGAACTGCCGTTGTTCCATGTTCTCTTCGCCGCGGCACACAATCCGCATAATCACATGTACATTTCTTACGTCTGTCGCGGAATGTGTCATATCGACCCACTGCTCAAATAAGGTAACGCCTTCGCTTAAGTATTTGCTTGCACGAATGCATCGGACACTGCAACAAACTGGCAACATAGTGAATACATGGAACGTACCGTTAATGCAAAATGCAGTGCATCTTGCACTTTCTTGGCAGCTGGTCTACTGGACTACCGAAAACACGCTGCGTGCATAAATTCGCACGCTCCTGCTGAAAAGGAATAGCTGCATGACTGCGAGCAGTAATGCAGCTATTCCAGCAGTATTGCGAATTTTGAAACAATCCTGACGCTATAGCAATAACTGCTGTCTATTTACGTGTCAAAATCCCTTGTAAGATTACGAGCACGTACGGTTGTGGAGGGCTATGGATTAATTTTGATCACCTGCACTTCTTTGGCGGGCACCTAACCGTATGTACGCGGGTGTCCTTTTGCATTTCGTATCTGTCGAAAGGCGGGCGCCAGGCGATTTCCGCGATCCGAGGTCCGCAAACACTCCGGAAGGCTCGCGTATCTACGCAGTCAAGCAATTAACGGTCAAGAGCAACTGACCTGGTTGGCCACGTGCTCGGCAGCAACGACGTTTCCGAAACGCAGCTCGACGGCTGAATGGCAGAACAACACCCTGTCTATCATGTACTGTGGCTGTATGGGCAACAGGTGTGCGTGCAGCTGCAGAAACCACAAGGCCACCTGGTCCAGAAGTCGGTCACTCAAGGTCACGATGAGCTCCCCGAGCGCCGACAGTAGCCGCGAGTTGACCACGAGCACTAGGTCGTCTTCGCTGACAACAACCGCGGTGCCGTTGAGCACGCGCCGGAGGATTCGCAGCCATGTAGCGCCTGCACATTTCGCGATTGCGAAGCGAGGATATTCTCCTTGCTTTCGACGTGTACACTTCGCCCACAAATGGATCTGGATGAATGTCTAAGTGCCCTTACACACTGGGGTAGCGTGCACGAGGATAATACATGAAGACATCAATCCAGCAGAGAAATACCTGCAAGTTATGTTGTTTTCGCGAACGAAACTTCCTCTTGGGCTAGTTGGTTCAGATTGGTGCACATACTTACAGGGCGCTACATAAGCAGACACTCGAGAGGGAC
>CM023490.1:85706085-85752510 GCA_013339685.2 Hyalomma asiaticum | reverse complement strand
GACGACAAACGGAGTACGTCATCATCCGAGGAGCGCGCCGCTTCCCCATTGGCCGCGCCGGCCGCGCTCCTCCCATTCTCAAAGCATTGCTCAAAGCTATCGCGGACCACCCACTTTTTGACGTCAGTGTTCGGAAAGCGTTCTCGAGCGAACACCCGATCTCCGATAGCCCCCCAGCAGTGACGTCAATTTGACTTCATGCATGCCTCACGCTCTTGTCAAATTTCTTTCGAGGTGTCGCCAGTGGCGCCATCGGCGCGCGCATGTCAGTGGCGTGAGGGCGCCGGGATCGGCATAGCAAGCGGAGGGGAGGGAGCTGATCGAGCGCCAGACAGTCGCTCTGTGTCATTTGTGCGCGCAGGGTGTGTGTCGCCGTCGTAAACCCGAGAATGTTTCCTCTGCCTCATTTGCGATTTCACCACCTTGTCGGCTGCGCAACAAGTACTACGCCTGCATTTCCCGTGCGCGGCGGTATGAACGGCGTTCTGCGAAGGCGTGGATATATTATCGGTATGTACCGGCTTGTTTTTCAACTAAGGATGTGTCGTAGTGACCATGCCGTTGAGTGATTGCGAAACCGCGAAAAATCTAAGCTATCTCGTCCGCAGTGATTACTCGTTTGCGTTGCGCCCGCTTTTTACCGCACTAACGGTAATAGGGTCGACAGTAAATGCCAGGGAATATGTGAGATAGGGCGTGTGTAACTGCTTTTTTTTTGTTGTTTACGCCTACTTGTCCAACAACTAGTTCAAGAGTGACAAGGGTGTGCTGAACTGTCTGGTTGTGCCATTTCATCGATATCGTAGGACATGTATGTTTTCGTATCTACTGTTTCTTGCGAGTTTTGTCTTCGGAAAGTTACTTTTGCATATGTGAGGGATGCGCAAACGTGCGCTGATTAATAAAGATGTGATTGTCAGATTTTGTACGTCATGGCGTGTCTTCTCGGCACTTTTTTTCTAGGAGGTTGTTCGGTTATGTGATAGTATTGTGCGACCGAACCTGTGGTGACATTTATTGCTAGCGTTCACATGTGGTCTCGTGTCTTCTGTGCAGGTGTGTGCGCACGCGCGCGCTTTACAAATAGCTTTCACGCCTGGTCGTGTTTCACTGTGCGCATTTATTTCACGTCTCTGATGTATTCCTTATTCCTGTTTTCGCCGGGAAATGCATTGCGTTAACTATTCTTCACTCTTCAGTGCATTTCTGCCAAGTGCACGGACTCAAACATGCCTCCGTATGTGCGCGCATACTGCGATGTTGTTACAAAACATTGTGCTTTCAGAGTTAGCGCTTAATTTGTGGTACGCCGAATGTCGAAATTCTCTGCGTGTTGTCGACCTCTCGCGGCCTCGTATTTCTTAGGAGCGCACGTCGTGGTGATGATTCGAGGTCTCTCTATAGGCGATGGCATTACTTTTGGTGACATCAGTTGGGGCGCATTGGTTGACCGCGACGGCGTAATATGCTGGCCCCCTTGGTATTTCGATTGTCTTGCAACGCAACAGTGGGCCAACACTGAGGAGTGCGAGTGGGGCGTCTTTTACGTGGTGACTCGGCGTGTGTTTGGCTGTTGTTGATCGAAAAAGTGCTGGACAGTGCTTACTACTTTCGCTTTACAATGATGAAAGTTTCCCGTAGCTCATAGCGAACATACGCAGTCGAAGAACGTAGTTTCCTTGCATCTCGAAAGGACGCGCTAACTGAGCTCCGCCGCGTCGCCGTGTTGTACCGCAGCAGCGACATCGCGTCAAGATGAGTTTGAACAGTCTTTCATCTGAGCCTGGACTGCATGCACGGAACTGATCTACTGACTCGCTTTTTTTTATGTATGCGTGAATTGGAAATGTTTAGGGCTTCATGATATGCACCTGCAATGGCGACAAAAAAAAAAAAAGGAAATCGCACACGTAACGCTTGTAGAAGTGGGCATCCCAGCGCGGTTGTTGACCGCATCGACGCGAGGCAGGTGAGCACTGTGCGAACAGAAGACAGTTATCGTGACGGTAGCCTTTTTTAAATGCGAAGCATTTCTTAGCGAACTTCGGCGACTTTGAGCGTATCTATCTATCTATCTATCTATCTATCTAGCCGCCTACGATTTTGTGCTCTCCTGTCCGTTTCGCTGATCGGATGTTTACGAAAATTGGTATGCCACATCATGACTACATGACGAACATAAATGCATGTCATGAGCGGCATGATTTACATGCCATGCGTTTCGTTAACGGGATGTATACGAAAATTGGCATGCCACAAGATGACTGCATCACAAACGTAAATGACAGGTCATAACATGAAAGTCATGACATGCATGTCATGAGCGACATGATTTACATGCCACGGTCTTGGTGCTCTCTTGGCCGTTTCGTTAGTGGGATGCGTAGGATAATTGGTATGCAACAATATGACTGCATGACGAACATAAATGACAGGTCATAACACGAAAAGCATAACATGCATGTCATGGGCGGCATGATTTTCATGCCAGCGTTTCGTTAATGGGATGTATACCAAAATTGCTATGGCACAACACGACTGCATGACGAACGTAAATGACAAGTCATAACGTTATATTCATGACATGCATGTATCAGCGGCATGGTTTACATGCCAGCGTCTTGGTGATCCTGCGGCCGTTTCGTTAACTTCATATGTACCAAACTCGGTATAGCGAGACAACAATGCAAATCCATTTTACGTTCCTTATGCGTGCTTCGCATTCCCTTGATTCGCACGGCACGTGGGATCTGCCAATTTTTTTTTTCATGCCCAGGTTCCAGAATATCTATAACGAACTTATTGTGCCGAAAATGTTTCCATGATGTTTCCACCGTTTCCAAAACGTTTCCACCGGGCGGTCGCATTTCTCGCCGTTGCAGCGTACCATGCCTCGTGTGATCGGTAGGAGTATGTTTGAATTGATTTTGTAAAGCGAAATATCCGCTTAGCGGTTTCTTCTAACTGGATCCGAGATTGGCAGGTTGGCAAAGATGGAAAAAAGCTTTGCGGGCTCGAAATAAGGAAGGCCCGCCGGTTTCAACGGCATCGCAATGACGGATCTTATGAACGAAGGTCGTTTACAAGTGCAGGCGCGAGGCGGGCGCCTGCAACTGCGACATCAGGTGCGTAAGTTATTCTGTCGAAGAATAAATACATGACGAAGTTCTACGTACTCTCCGAATTGCAGCGGATGTGTGACTGGCGTTGTGAAAAACGGAAGAGTTTGAATGGCGCGCGGGAAAATCTCCAGGGGATTCTGCGCGCTATGTCGACGCATGTGACAGGCTGTTTCCTTAACGGACGTTATCTGAAAATCTTATGTTGTAGGTGTTCGCCGAAATGTGATCGGCGTGGACAGAGAAGAGACGGATGGTAGAGCTACATTACCTCAGGCGCGGTATTTATGTGGCTATAAAATGTAGACTGGACACGAGGTCCGGGCGTAAGAGGGCGTTTCACGGAAGTGATCATGGTGTGGTAGGCAGCATGTAGCGGAAGCGCGCGTCTGCGTCCGTATCTTTTCTGCTGCTTTTATACATAGTCGTGAAATCATTCTTGCAGGCGAAGTATCCAACGGCAAAGGCGTCCGGACAAGTTCTTGAGCATCGAGAGCCGGCATGGTTTGTGACGACTGTAAAATGGAGCCCATGAAGGTGAGGTTGGAATTTGTGGACTGACCAAACGAGAGCTTCGCATTCCTGCTCAGTTCTGGTATAATTTTTCTCGGCGTTTGTCAGTACGCGGTTGCCTACGCGATGACCTTTCACGTGAAAACTCGCCGTGTCGCATAATTGCTCGTCTTTGTTTGCTTCATCGCTTCGTATGAGTCGCATACACGGCATATGGCTATCCCACCTGTAAGATCATCTTCAAGATGAAATCACACAGTTAACGCCGCGAGAGGCGTCGGTGGGGCGAGAGAAAACGCAGGAAACGGGCATTTGGGGCACCGGTGTTCCCGTTTTTCGGCTGCTGCGGCGGTCGGAGAATCCCCGGAGCTTTCGTTGTCTGCAAGTTCGCGGACACCGCGCCTTGAGAGCAGAGGCGACGCTTGCACGGTGGTCCCACATGTGCGTCCATACAGGGCGTCAACTTCGCGCTCTCCCAGTGTTCGCTTTGGCCGATGGGATGGGTACGCGTGCACCGATCTGAAAGCTCTTAGGTCCTCATGAACCGCGCACACGTATTGAACCGCTCTTCTCACACATCGGCCACTTGGGGGAGTTCGCCTGGAAGTGCTTGATGTCCTTGCTTACGCGGTTGGACGCAGACAACAAGTGAAGCCACCAGAGCCACGGGCGATGACGATGGGCCAGGGAGTCCTGCCTGGGTGGTGTTGCTCCCGGTGCTGTGGCCGGTGACATCTTGTCCGAAGGTTGCCGGGTCATAAATCCCGCAGAGGGGAGTCCTGTCGCCTGGTAGCCGAAACACGGTGCCTGTCGAAAAGGGGTGCGCGAAGCGGTTCGGCAAGTGCCAAGTCGAGTAGTAACGGCGCCTAGATGATTGCTTGCACCTGGAGTGTATCATATTGGAGGCACTGATTGCTAACGCGCGTGTGGAAATCCGTACACATGTGTCGCTGGTTAGGCTGTCCTACGACCTCCCTTCGAGTTCCATGTGTTGGGAGAGGAACTTCACTATAAAGGCGGGCCTCAAACCGTAGTCGCACGGCGGATTGGACTGGTGAGCTTTCTACTGACGACGTTGCCCTACACAATTGGGTAGACGCCCTGGCGAGGCGGGGTTCTCAGAAAAACTCGTCTCGGGGCCCGGGACGACGGATTTTCTCGGGGAGATTTAAAGAGACGTGGCGACACCCCGTCATGTTTCGGTCGAACAAGTGTCTTTTGCGACCCCTCGTGTGAGCTGCGCCGTTCGGCTCTCCAACCTCGAAGATATGTAGTTGCGAGAGCCTGGTGTGAGCAGCAATGCTCGATCCGTGAGCTATGATGACTTCGAAGATGGCATCAGAGCCCTGGCATCTAATTGTGAGATGTAAGTTTAATCACGTTTTGTTAACAAAGCTTGTTGCCAGTACAAATCCGGTTTTGGGGTTAAGTGGTTGTCGAGATGTGTGGCCAAAGGGATGAACCGCCTCCCTCTTTGTGCATTGTAGGGACATCTCACCATTGCACGCATAAGTGGCCGTACAGCGGCAATGAAAGACTTCCTTTCCACAGACAGTAGCCTTTTGGAACACGCTTCTTAATGCCATTGCTTCGTCCTCGGGTCCAAAAAGCTTTACTGAACAAGTAACGCGCCATTTCGTATAACATGCACTTACCATAGCGTGTTACTTAGTGTCCTCCTACTCGATGCTACATTTCTCTTTTGTTTCATAGAAATTACTTTTGCTGTACGGCTTCCGTGTACATGCCCCTCCTGCAATGCCTTCGGCCCTTTAAGGTGAAATAAATGAAACCAGCTCAGGCCGTAGGTTTTGTTCTTCGCCAGCAGGGCGTTGGTTTGGTCTTGACAACCACAGGGAGACCCAAACTACGTCAACACGTTTAGTTGAGAAAATTGAGAAGTGTTCCGCCTACGGCTACGGAAAGTCGAGACGAGGTGTTGGCTGAGAGAGGTGTTATCCGGGTGCGACATACACCACCTTCATCGAGATTTGGAAACAATGCATGACCGCCAACCCTCGAATGCCAGGTGGGAGACGTCTTAGACGCAATTGTAGAATGGAATGCGTTTGCAATTTTCCTATTCGAAAGGAAAACCTGAAGACCGCATAGACCTCATATGACATTGGCGCACCTTCGCATTACAGTCTAGTTTGTACGGCTCGGCAATGTAAGGACCGTGCCCAGTGTTGACGCGAGTCTCCAGCCACACCTACAGACCTCCGTTAACAGGAGTTCTTCGCGATGAGCTTCTCCACGAACTCCAGTGGCAAGAAGAGCAGGCATTGTGCGACACCACCGTGCCGCTCCTCCATTTCCGGAGCCCTTTGGGGATTCCGCCACTGGAATACGGCCCGAATTGACCACCCTGCGGTCCGACCGAAGGAAGCACCACGCAATCATCTGCTAAACATTACGATGAGCAGCTACGCAATTTGCGCCCACGGAGAGCGCACCGCACAACTTTCAAGTGGAGGAGCACCGTTACCCGCATGCAGAAGTTCGCCTGTGTTATAACCGTGCCGCATTCCTGCCCACATACCAAGGGACTGTGGCCGGCGTCCGACAGGGAGCTTATGGACTGTCGACGCCAATCTGCGTGTTCTCAGTGGCCAGGAAACTCCACTTAAGAAAGCCACTTCACAGACAGACGCCCTGCTTGGGCGGCGCCTCTATTTTTTAGATAATCTCTTGCTCGCTGGTATGTCACGCGTCCGGCGTGCGCACTCACACTGCGCATGCGCGACTCCTCCCTTCCATCTCTCCAACAGCTCCTGCAATAAATAAAGCGGGTAGAGAGCGCGCGCGCGGCGTCCGTCCGCACTCGCACTACGCATGCGCGACTCTCCTCCCTTCCCTCTTTCGAACAGCTGCTGCAATAAATAAAGCGGGTAGTATCTCCTCCGATGAAAGAAGTTGGTGGTGTTGTGTGATGGAAGCAAGAGTCCCGTCAGCGAGCGGGTTGACGCAAGTATCCATCAGCATCAACCCACACTATGACAACGGTCACGAGATGCGTGGTAACAAACCAAGTTAACGTAATGACACGCAAGGTCCACCGCAAAGGTAACACTGCAAACCTGTAAACACCGCCGTTACATGCACCGTTGAAACTCCCAGCGATTCTCCGCATCACCCTATGGTCCGCTTCAGGGAGATGGTGTAATTTTTTTCAATGCCAGGCGTATGCGCCCGATCCTGGTGTCCACCACGCTTTCCGTCGACACTTTCCTACTGTTTTCCGTTGACCAGCTCTCGCGCGTGCTTCACTAAGGGGGAGAGCACCCCCCCTCGATATGGCGCCTCATGTCTGCGGTAGGCTGAAGTATTTTTTTTTTGTTGTACATCTATGCGCGGGGCGGTTGATTGAAACCCTGTTGATTGCCATGCTATGGTGTCACACTGGGTGCTGACGAGACGCGACGCGACGTTCGCTGGTGGCGCGCCTGTGATAGCGGATGTCGTGTGTGTTAACCGATAATGTTTTAGGGGCGAAGCACCTCTTAGTCTAACCTTGTCACGCGTCAGTCGTCAGGCGTAACCCGCGTGCCTCCCGGAACGCGCTCGCCCTCGGCGTTCGCCTCGGCGCGTGCCTCTCTCTCTCTCTCCCGGCGCGTGCCTCTGCTGTCTTGTGAGAGAGAGACAGAGAGAGCGAAAGGCGCGCGTTGGCTATGGAAACGCTCTTTCTTAGAGGAACGCTGTACCAGCTCGCAAAGAAGGAGAACGCGCCCTCACAGGCAAGAGACAACATTGGCGCAGGCAGCGTCTCCTAGCGAGTTTCTTGATTGAGAAATACCGACTGCTCGCGTTGGAGAAGCGTTCACCGGCAACCCATATATATATATAATATGGGCACTGGATCTTGACTTGCAATGAAGTGCCTGTGGGAGATTTCACTTGTGCATAGTTGAACCATGAGGATTCGTAGCGTGCGCGTTAACTAAATTAATCCGGAACTCGGCACGATCTACGATGAACGTCCCGAGCTTCGCCCACTCATCATTCACTCCGTGGATATGCTGTAATTTCTTTTCTGCTGCAGCGAACGCATATTTTCCGCTATTTGAACCACAGCATCTTTGCACGCGCAAAATGTTCGTCAAAATGATCGCACCTGGCAACACGAACGTTACAACGTACAGCGTTTGATATGTTCACCGATAAGCAGTCGTCAGCAGAACGTCCACTGTGAACTGCGAATAAAGCTACGGTAGGATGCCTCGATGCCAGAAAGTCGTTGGTTAGATTGTAGAAAACGGAAAAAGCGCGGCGTAGCGCATCAAGAGCGGCCTACCAAGGAAGTGCGAATGAAGAAATGTGAAGAAATGAAAAAGGACGGGGGTACGCAGCGTTCACCACGTCTCCTAGGCAACGACAGTGACGCAGTCTCCGACGCACGTGTGCCTCAAGCAGGCGCGCCTTGCTTTTCCCATCTTCATGTGATGGGAAAGGCGATATGAGGACATTCGTCGCCGCACCAGATCGCAGACGAACAAATTCAGCGCGACGAAGTGGGACTGTTCGTCTTCGACAATGTTTGCGATGCAGCAGGCCAGCACATGCGTAGGTTGCCGGTACAACGTGCATAAATATTTAGTCTATTCCAAGGATCACTTCATGAGTGCACCAGGCTGTACAATGGACTGACGCTGGACAGGCGGCAGTAGTGGCACGGGCAATAAACATTCCCGTCGCGGATGTAGTGCTGCCATTGTCTACTCAAATTTCAGGCCATTCGGCTGGTGTGCAGAAGGTCCGACCCGCTAACTTCGGCTTCAGTATCAATGAGTGCCCTAAGAGGCAGATCAAACATAGACAAGATTTTGGCATGAGGGATCGACAGAAGTTTTGCTGTTGGAGTCGTCAACGCAGCCTAACATTTTCTGGCTGCATTTATAATTTCCTAAAAGTGGCCTCGGTAGGATGGCGACGACGGACGTCGATGTGTGAGCAAACGGGACCTGACACCGTTGCTGCGAGGTTGCGCGGCTGGTACTGTTTGTCCGAATAGCAGCGAGTCGCATAACGGTGATGAACATGATCGAGGGGAGGAGTTCCAGCGGCTACGGCGGCGGCGCGAGATGACCAACTCTAGAACGCACGATACAATTTCGCTCGTCACCTGCTGTTCGCCGCTCGTTGGGGTCCCGGTATTAAGTGGAGAACGACTGGCGGGATGCAGTAGGTAGTGATTGAAGCGGTATGGTTAGGATGCAATCCCTTTTGCTGACAAACATCTTGAATGAGGGAGACATGCGTTTGAGGACAATGAGACCTGGAAGACAGCGTCAAGGTCGCGTCGAATGGCCTGAATAAAATTGATGTTGGAGGGTAGTTGCTCGAGGTAGGAGCGCTATTAGTGACCTTGTTGAAGCATGGCACGATGCGCTTGCTGAAGTTTCCGACACTCTAGAGTGATTTAGTTGACTGTAGCTCCGTTCCCGAGAAGCACGATGTTTGCATACTGGGCGAGCCGCTTCTAGCATGTATTCATCCACCTTTCACAAAAGGAGGCTGAATCAACGAATCGATGGAGACCTGAGCTGCGTAGTTTTCCTTGGCAGGTGTTCCAGCCTGCACGGCCGGCTTGCTGCGTCAGGAACCACGCTTTCCCGATTCAGTATAAGTAAAAGACAACGTTGGCCACCATAAATGCGAAATTCCACCTGTTCCTTGCCGACCGGCTCAGAACACGCCAGCTAGTCTAACGCCGTCCTTGTTAGTGCCGGTAACTGTGCTAGCAGCTGAGCTGATGCGCCCATGCGAAGGACGGATCCGGGTTTTGCTTACGGTGAGATTTCCCGACTCTTCCACCATAACGGTATGAGGAAAATCTTATTTACTATGCGCAAGTAGGAGACTGCGATGCGACAGGAGCGACGCCATTCAGTGATGGCATTTCAGCGAATAACTTAAATTCCAAGCTACACGTCTCCCTCTAGTGCGAGCTTACACTTCACACAACTCGCTAATTTTGACGATGGAAGGCTGGTTCTTCTTTGTAATACACATCGCCACTGAACAAGATCCTGGCCATGGTTTAGGTCCCTTCCCTGTTACGCCGGCCGTGGCGGGTGAATTTCGACGGAGGCGAAATGTTGCCGCCCGAGTACTGCACGTTGAGGAACCTTGGCATCTCGCAATCCTATCACGGTGTTACAGGGCCGAGTTCAAGCTCCCCGGCGCGAAGTCGGTGAAGGGAACCACGGCAGTTTCGGTCGTTCCGTACGCAAGCAGACACAGTGAAAGGATCAGAGTCGTGGTTTCAAAAACAAAACAAATGTATAATGGTAGGGCAGCGCAAATAATACAAGGGAAACAACACTTCACTCAACTAAGAATATAACAGCGATGAAAGAGCTTGACAAAAATACTAAAGCGCGAGAACAACAAACAAATAAGAAAAATAAACTAACAAAGAATAACTAGGGTAATCACAACAATTCAGGAATCTAATCTACAAAAGTTAAAGTTCAAGGAGAAAGTTCAGGGGTATAAACATGAAGGCATACGTGCTGATGACCGGCAGCGTCGAAGGGTCCACGACGATCTGGTGCGGTAGTCTGGTACGGCACAGCGTTGAGGTCTATGGAGTTGCGGCGCTGATGTTCCCGGGGAGCTAGTGCTTGACGGCAAACCCGAGCAGTTTTAACTAACTCGAGCCGAAGTCCCGATGCCTACGTTGCAGACGGTAAGCGCACATCTCAACTAGGCGAAGCGGCTAAGGTTAGGTGGCCAGCCGGTACAGAGCCACGCTAACAACTTCTAGAGCGATACGATGATCGGCTTCTACGCCGTGTAAGCCAAGCGACTAGAACCCCGGGCTCCTCAATGCTCCTCGCTTAAATACCCGCAGATTTTTCCTGATTCGCTGTCTTCGGAATCGGGGCGTGTTTGTGAGACAATTGTTCTACAACTTCATTTCTGGCTCCGCCCAAAATATCCCTCTCGCAATTACTGCACTGGAGAAGGCGATGACCAAACCCTTTCTCGTGGTCCCCGACGGGCCTCTTCCTTCTCCACCCCCGATTGACAGGTCATCAGCGTAGCGGGGGGTGCCCTTCGCCGGTCAACAACGGTATGCATACTTATCCCCCTCGGACACGGTGGCCGACGAGCAGACAATAGTGCACGCGCGCACGTGGCCAGTGCACGTCAAACGGCTGCCCGCTGTCTTGCCCCGTATTTTTGGTCCGAAGCACCGTTGTTCGGCCATCAAGAACCACGCCGGGGGGTCGCAGCTCAGGGAGGCCACCATCTCCATGTCTTCTCCGAAAAAGGCCGAGAACTTTCGACGTATTCGGAGAGCGGTCGAAGCACTTCCAAAATTGCATGTGCGGCCATGCCGTCAACCTTCAGTTATATTAAACCACGAGGCAATGTCAATCCGTGACACACGGTTATTGGACGTTAAACCGGACAAGTCCCTTCCTACCCTGTCCAATGTAGCTGTGTATATTGACAGTCTTCGTACCCTGTTGAAAATACATCTAACTTCATTGAGAATGTCAGCCGTCGTTCACCCGGGATATTTTTCTTTTCATACTTCGTTTTAGTTCACATGATCCGAACCAACATCGTATAACGCAACGCACGCCCTTGCTCCTCCCTTCTGGAGCACATTGGTGCTTTCCGAAATGTACAATACCACACAGGAAGCATTGCAAGAGCCTTCTTTTTGCTTCGCCATGGTGGTGTAGTGGTTATGGCACCCGGCTGCTGGCCCCGAAGGTGCCGGGATCGAATCCCGGCCGCGGCAGCTGCATTTAGATAGCGGCAAAATGCTGAGTGAGGCCCGTGTGCTGTGAAATGTCCGTGCACGTTAAAAAAACACCACAAGGTCGAAATTTCCCGAGCCCCCTCTAAGGCGTCTAGCTGGTTTTGGGAAGTTAAACCCCACAAATCAGACTTTACTTCTACCATACGTAGAATTGCATTACACGGGGCGCGGATAAACTGCAGGGGGGGGGGGGGGCTCGTAGGGGGCTTCTTCAGGCATGCCGCCCTGTTGTGTTGTGTTGAAGTGGTCAGCACAACTATTTTTGAAAGCGTTGACACTATCCATGTTTCACCTATGCTGAATCCTTCAACAAGGAATAATAATTTTCTTAAGTTGCGTTTCTATCAATGTGTAATGTATGCATGCATTCAGTATGAACGCAAGGCTTCTCAACTCGGTTGCCTTTCGGTGTTTAAACATAGTTCCTCATTCTTAAACTGCCCCATTGAGCGCTCTGGTTCTCGTCGCGTAAGCTGGCGTCTGGTACCTCGGCTGGCTTCCTGAGAGCGCGCTCTTTTTCTCCAGACTATGTTTTGCTTTGAAAGTCTCTCGCCATGAATAATGTTGGGGTCAAAGTGCATATGATTAACCAACCCAGGTCGCAGTAGGAATAAACTGCACACCAGTACTGCCGTCTGTCGATCCTTAGTCCAATTTATTTTCCCTGCGCGGCCTTTGAGATTGGGTGGCGCCATTTCGGAGGCTGTGTTTACGTATTAGTTTGGCACATGACTCCTGGCGAATGTCAGGAAGCGTAGCAAGTGTCAGCTGGCAACCAAAGCGTTTGAATATAGGGGCGTGCCCGCACTACACTCCTTCCAGTTTAGTGGCGCCAGTGTGGCTGGTTCTCGAGAGTAGGCACATCAATTCTAAACATGGCATCATGCATTACACTGGCGCCAGCAGTCTGCTGAACTGCGTCTTACCATGCGGTGTCCTTACTCTAAAGAGAGCAGCGCGTTCAAGCAACATTGACCTTCCTTGTGCATCAGCACAGCTGCGGGAACTGACGATATGGGTGTCGCTCATTGCAACCACTTGCGAACATCCGAGGTGGAACAACAGCTGCGTGAAGTTGCGCAGTGTTCTCCCAACTGCACACTATAAGAAACACAACACCGTTCCTGGTGTTGTGCAAGAAGTTAAGGCACTTGGTCTATACATCTTTTGGTACCGCGAAACCTGTTTTCAGTGGTTGATTGCTTCCATACAAGTAGCCATGTATGTCATTCATGTTAGTGTATCTCCTGTGAAGCGGAATGCTAATGTGCTTGATTGCTTCCATACAATTAGGCATGTATGTCATTCATGTTACTGTATCTCCTGCCAAGCTGAATGCTAATGTGCTTGATTGCTTCCATACAAGTAGGCAATGTATGTCATTCATGTTAGTGTATCTCCTGCCAAGCTGAATGCTAATGTGGTTGATTGCTTCCATACACGTAGGCATGACGTTCACGTTAGTGGATCCCCTGCCAAGGTGAATGCTAATGTGGCATGTGGTGCAATCCGTCATTGAGCTCAGTTTCAATGCATCTCTGTGGCTTACAACTTGACGCACTATCTGCTGTGGTGTGCGGAAAGTGAGCCTCAACACACTATTCCTACAGATTAGAACATGCGTACACAACAACAGCCTGTGCTGTACGTGACACGATAACACGCACACACGCATACATGGAGGTTGCTTCGATGCCACGCGGGACCTTAGGCCGTGCAAGGCAGGGACACGTTCTCCTACCTGTGTGGCTCAAGCAATCATCCAAACACACTCAACACGGTCCGGTTGTACCAGTCATTGCGGGAAGACATCGCAAGTTGCTGACAATTAGGTTGGGGAACAAGGTTGGGATGGAAAGCAAGTTTCCCTACGGTGGTTTTCGGGGTTCCGACGCTCCAAATCCGTCGGCAGGACGTGCCTAGTAACATGCTGGAATGTTTCTTTTTAGAGGCGAAGCAGCATATGAACGAGGCGTGTCCCTCCCTGCGGTGTTGCCGTAGCTTGCCCCCGTTAGTACTCGGAGCACGCGCACTCCGGAGCGTCCTGTCGGCCCGGCGGAAAGCGCGCGAGAAAGCCCTCGATCTCCCCCGGCGCGCTTTCTTCTAAGAGCGCTGCCAAGCGCCGGAAGCGGTCGCTTCCTGAGGTCCGTGGGGCCGATGCGTGCTTTAAGCGTGACTTTCTCGGCCACACGTTCGGGCGCAGGAAGGTAGGCAACCGCATCTGGTTCCATATGTCTGACGAAGATCTCGATCATAAAGAACGAGCAGTCCCGTGCCACGGCTATCCCTTTCTTTCTGCAGCGGGAGTTTGCCGCCGCCGACCATCAGTGAGTACGCCGTTTGCTTTACATGCAAAGAATCGTTGGTGGCAGGCAAACTCGCCGCGATGAGCGTGACGAATGGCTGCCGCTACCTACCGAAACCCGAGCACTTGCCCGAGGTCAACCCGGTGGAGGAACATAAGGGAAACCTGAAATGGAAGGACTGTGAACAGTGGTGAATAAGATTTACGCAACTTTGTCGACCCATGGGTGCTTCGTGTACTACTCAGCAGTCCCTCGATGGGGAAATCTTTTCTTCTATTGCGATAGCAATTATGTATATATATACGCATGTGTACAAAGCTTTTGCCGTCATGTCCGGAATCGGCACCAAAAGGGAGGCCATGAAGTGCGGGAATGTAGTGAGACCCCGTGGACAGTACCGCCCAATGGCCGTCCCATGGAAACAGACCAAGCCCGCCCAGAGATACAAATATGCTCAACAGACGTATGTCGACTCCTTTCTTCACGACCATCTCTGGGACGAACCTTCCAAAGTCAGGACTGTCTTGGTATCATCTACTCTCCGAACAGAACATCCACAACTTTCACGACGCGCGCAGCCGACGCATCGTCGGAACCGGGACGCCCATTCCACCGTTTTCTGATTCACGAGAGGAACGGTCCGACGTGGATAAACACCTTGACACGTAGTCGGTTTCTACACGCAGGAATTCAATTCTCCCTCTCCTCAGTGTAAACTTTGACTTGTTGGCCTCTGCTCCCAAAGCATCATATCCTAGCTTGATGGCCAAGAATCGAGATATTTTCAGAGAGGGCTTAGTGCGCACCTCGCGGTCAATCCCTCTCAAGTGGTTAGCTATGGCCCATGGCATTTCGCCCAGCACGCTTTTCCACCCACTGCAGAAGTAGATCGCAGACCCGACATATGCCCTCGGAGGTGTGAGGGTCATACAGGAGGCGTTGTAAGAGTAGCAGATTCAACGCTTATTTCGAGCAGCTGTTCAATGCGTTTGATATCCTTCTCCTGCCAGGGATTGGTATTCAGCAACGCCCGGGTAAAAGCTATTCTCTGGAACTCAACGACCTCCAAAGTCGTGGGCTGGTGGTCAAATCGTGCAAAATCGTACGGCAGGGCAAAGAGCCCCCTCCTCATTAGTGAGATCGTCATTTCATTCCGCAGCATTTCTTCTTCGACGGACTTTTCAAGCGTATGCCTGGCCAGTTGAGGTAGGGACAACCGGCTACACTGAAGAAATACGCCTGCTGTAGGTAGATCGGAAGAAGCGCGGACACCGCTCACTCACAACTCACTTTTAACGAGGTATTATCTTGGGTGTTCTGGGACCGGACAGCGGCTAGGAGCTCGTCGGGATGGATCCCGTCAAGAACAAGGTTCTTTCTGGATCGGAGAGCACAGAATAAGGCGTAGGGGCTTCTTCGGCACCCCTCCTCCTACAGCACAAATCTTATAAATTTTAAACAAGTCAAATCGCAAGGGCGCAGAACGCGCCGGCAAGCTACAAGGGAAAGCTGGCAGAGCTTCGTATCAGGCATAAATTCCTATAGAGATGAGGCCAAAGTATGGAATAGTGTGAGGGAAGTACAAGGTCAACCAGGTTATTCAGTACCCTTAGTGGACACGGAGGTTGAAACTTTGCAAGACCAATTGGGCTGTCTCGGAGCACACTTCGAATACATATCTAGCTCTGCGCACTATTCGGAAACATTCCGAAGATACAGAACGAGAGAGGCTGGAAAGGAAATCAACAAAAAAATGGAGGATACTTAGCAGAGCTGCTGCAACGAATCTGCCCCAGGGTCTGATCGTATTGTATATGATATGGCGAAACACTTACCTCATGAAGCACAAAGAACACTGGTTTCGCTGTACAATGAATGCCATATGGTTTTCCGGTACCATCCCTAGTTCGTGGAAAGAGGCTATCGTTATACCTTTTCTTAAACAGGGAAAGGATCCATCTTCTGTCACAAGTTACAGGCCCATCGTGCTGACAAGTTGTCTGTGTAAAAATCTTCGAGGAAATGATCAACTGCCGGCTAATACACTTTCTCGAAAGAAACAAATTACTAGATCCTTACCAGTGTGGATTTCGAGAAGAGCGATCCACAACTGACCACTTAGGCCGCATTGAGTCTAAAATTCGCCAAGAATTTGTGCAGTTTTTTCTCTCGGTATTCCTTGACATGGCAAAAGCATGCGACACAACGTGGCGGTTTGGAATACTGAGAGACCTCTAACACTTAGGCATACGATGCAAATATTAACAATAATTGAAAGTTACTTGTCCAGTTGGACATTCCGTGTTCGAGTAGGTGATGTATTTATCACAATTCCCGTAGGAGACTGGAATGCCCCAGGGTGAGGTGCTCAGCAGCACGCTTTTTATTCTCAAGATGAATTCCCTGCGTCTGTCCATCCGTCATACTATCTTTTATTCATCCTATGTCGATGATACACTGATGGGATTCAGATCATGTAACCTTGGTATCTGTGAACAAGTTCAGTTGGGCCTGAAGAACGTGTCCAGATGGGCAGACGACCTGGGTTTAGGTTCAGTCAACAAAAGAGCACCTGTGTTCTCTTCTTTAGAAAGAGAGGCCTCCGCCCATATTCCGAAATTGGCTTGCACAGCCAGCGGTTACCTGTAAATTTCTGGGCCTACTTTCGCACAGTAAACTACAAACCTTTATATTACGTATCAAACATGCAAATAACAGGTGTATAAAAACAATGAACATTCTAAAAGTGCTTTCAGGCACTTTTAGAATGGGGGAGTGACAAAAAGTGCCTCATAAATTTACAAAAGCCTTGTACGCACGCGCCTCGATTATATGGACCTACCAGACTGCGACCAAGCGCTTTGAAGATGCTTGACCCGGTCCACCATTTGGGCATTCGTCTTTCTACGGGTGCTTTTCGCACTAGCCCCGTCGAAAGCTTGTACGTCGATTCGAACGAGTGGTCATAGCACCTACAGAGATCTTCCATGTCTTCTTTATACTATCTGAAAGCGAACGCAGACAAGGAACGCGCTTGACACTCCACCACCAATAATCTGTCCTGCTCCCTACTGTTTAATAACCGTCCTTCGTTTGGAGAGCCCTACTCACTTCGCCTGAGGGCCCTCGCTGAGGATATAGGTGTACCTTTTCTTAAACACTGCCTAATGGCTCCTGCCGCACATCTCGCCGTGGCAATGGCAGGATGTGATTTATCGTTCGTAGTACTTACGAAACACGCACCTATTGCACATATCCGCGCATACTTCCCGGAACTGCAACACAAATACACTTCTCCTGAGTTCTTTACATATTTCGAGAAACCTCGAAGTCTCACAGTTCTGTGTCGTATGCAGCTGTCGGCCCATCCTTTTCATATGCTGGCGCTTACAAGTATATTCGCAGCAGTGGCTTACGCGATATTTGCGGCCGTCAAAGAGATTAAACAATTGAAACTTCAAAGTGCAGTAATATACAAAGACACCTTAAGCGTGGTAAAAGCCCTCAAAACCCTGAAAACACAAAAAACCGTCCTTATATCTCTCTACTCACTCCTATGCACAGTCTACTCACTCATACACCCATGTCGTAGTGTGCTGGGTGCCAGGGCACCCCGAGATACAAGGAAACGTGCTGGCAGACTAGCTAGCAGCATCCGTCAATGCAACCACTTCCATTAAACCTATAGCTATCCCGGCACTTGAAACCTCTCCTGAAAGGAATGCTCAGGCTTCCTGACAGAGCACGTGGGATATGCAGACAGAAAATAAGCTGCACGTTATTGAGCCACAACTTGGCCATTTGCTGCCAGTATCCAAATCACGTTGCACAAAAGTTTACAAGGCTAAGGACAGGACAGGACACACACACAGCACACATTTGTGCATTTTGTCTGGTGGATGATCCACCTTTGTGTGACATGTGGAGAAGCACTAACCGTGCTTCACATTTTACTTCAATGTACAGAATTAGACGCTCTTGGAAAACACTTTCCATCAATGTTCGTCGGTAGGGAACCACTTTTCAAACATAAGTCACTGTATGCATTTTTAAGATGTGCGTAATTTATATGTGATATATCCAGGAATCCGTGGCATGAGCTCTCAACAGAGGTCGCTGCTGCGGTGATTACATCAGACAAAGCACCTGCCTCCTTCGACTCAAGGGCGTTGCCGAGGCACTCGTGCTGAAACCATGTATCTGCGTGATAGTTTTATTATAACGAGCACTCGCCATTCATTCTCAATATGCACACTTCACGTCACACTCATTATTGTTATACTTATATGGAGGAACTTCAAGGCCCTTATACAGCCGCTTACCATAATCATTCCCCACATCTCTTGTCACGTTGCCGTCGCGCTTATTAAACACCATACATCATCTTACCAAATGGGCCGATCAAAATGGTTTTCGCTTTTCAACTAAGAAAACTGTCGCCGTTCTTTTTTCGCAGAAGCGTGGGTTGCATCCCGACCCCACTAAACAATTTATTGCCTGTTAAAAGGGAACAAAAGTTTCTTGGGGTTGTTTTTGATAGCAAGTTAAATTTAGTATCCCATATAAAAAAGAAAATAGCAAACAAGAGGCATAACATCACGAAAGTTCTATCCAGACAGGATCTGCCTTTTTGTATATACCGCTCAATCGTGCGCAGTATACTTGACAATGGCTGTCTAATTTATGGCTCAGCAAGGAAATCTTATCTGAAACGTCTCGAACCTGGCAACTGGTGCCTATAGGTGGGCGCCTCGCAACTGGTGCCTCACCCGTCGATAGCTTGCACGCTGAAACTGACGAGCCTTGCCTCGAACATCGAAGAGCCTAACTCCTTACAATGTCCTATGCCCTAAGAACTCGAGCGAAGCCGAATCATGTATGCCACACACCATTGTTTCTCGCATCAGTAACAGAACACATTACAACAAGAGACCGCACACGATACGACTGCTCCTGCTCCGTTTTGATGAAATATGCCTAGAGTATGAGACCCCAAACGAGGCACTGAACGTCTCTCAAACACCCGGTAGGCAACCTCCATGGTTAAACACCTCCCATTTCGGTGAGATCGGTCTTGCCCATCTAAAAAAAAAAAAATGAAACCCCACACGAACACCTTCTGCAGAATTTCTTAGCTGTGCAAGAAAAATACAGCGACCATGCTGAATTCTACATTGACGGTTCAAAAATACAAGAACACACTGGAACCGCTGTCATGTCGAAGCACTGAGTCGTGCATCAGGCTCCCCCAATTTGTATCGATTTTTACAGCTGAAGTATACGCTTTGTTAAGGGCTGTAGAAGAAATATCTGCGGATCACAAAAACGCTGTTGTCTACACAGACACTCTTTAAGCACCTTAAGAGCCCTAAATTCCAAAACAAAGGCGAACCATTTCTCGGGGACCTCTTGTTCCTGCTTCAGAGCCGAGAAAAACCACAAAAATCCGTCTCGTATGGATACCGAGTCACATCGGCATCCAAGAAAACGAAGAGGCAGACAAGGTAGCAGCCATGGCCATACACAACACAGTCGCAACCATAAGTATACCAGAAGGATGGTCATGTGGGCGAGTTGGAACTGGTTAGGCATATTGACGGTCAGCGCAAAACACGAGTACCAAAGAAGGAAGGGACACAAACCACAGCGCTGTCTCACAACTAACTTTTCTTTTGCAACACACGCATATTTAACAGCACTGACCGCACCAACGTGATCCCATGACGCACATGGAAAACTGCAACAAAAAATATAAAAAACCTTGTTATAAGGAAACCAACATATGCTAAGTGATAGCCTGATTCAAAAATGAAATTTCCTTGTCATGTAGGGCTTATAGGTGGCATGTTGACGCAGCGGGAACCGTTATTATTGATGTGGAAAGCTTCAACAATCGCTCTGGTTGCCTGATCCCTGTGTTTGAACAGACATTTTGTATCAGTGCAATCGTGGTTTGAAGTGTCTGGCCATGTGTGAGTACTCATTCCCTTTCAGAGAGCGTTTGTACTCAGCCAATCTAACATTCAGACACCGGCCTGCTTGGCCAATATACATGTCACTGCGCTGTGGCTTGTGTCCCTTCCTTCTTCTTTTGTCCTCGTGTTTTGCACTGACCGTCAATATGCATAAGCCTGCCCTTCAGAGAATGTTTTAATCGGTGTCGTACAGCCGTCAGGGGCGAAATGGCAGCACGAATGGGGGATAAAGTGCATAACAAGCTTCAAACTATCAAGCTTGTTTTGAGTGGAAGTGATGTCATCAAGAGCGTTTTGTAGAAGTTATCTATAGGACATACTCATCTGGTCCACAATTTTTACTACGAGAAGAGCAACCACAATGCCAACACTGTGAGGAACCCCTGACTCACTGTGAATCACATCTTATTACGTTTCCAACTTTTGAAAACGAAAGGCAGAAAATTTTCCATATATTCTACAAAACACTGACACCATATCTTCTAGAAAACACTAACACCATGCACGTTTAATTCTGTCGGAGCACGCACTGACCTCCATGAAGACCTCTTTAGATTTCTCGACGTCACAAAACTTGTGAACAAACTGTAAACGAAGGTCATATTTTAAGATTTCATCAATTTTTACCCCTCTAACAAACTACCCATCGTCTGGCGCATCATAGCGATTGTTGCTTTTGCGCGAAAAAACCATAACTAATCTTGTTCCTACTCGCTTTCTCGGCTTACAGGTTCAATCATTACGTGCAATTCCTTCCTTCGCTACTTTTTGCTGAAGACTACGATGTCACCCACTAGACATATACTCGTATGGCACTTATAGGTAATCGTTGTTAACCATAATTCCTATTTTTTCAGTTTAGTGTTTCATATAGTTAATGAAAGTGTTGCGTCGCATTGTATGACGCCGTTCACATTGGGAATGCCCTCCTAAGACGTTAGGATTGTGGTGTTATCCTCTCATAATGACTGGAGCATTTTCACAAGCATCACATATGCGTTCCTCACTGCACATTGCTTTGAAAATTAAACTAAGACAATAATATGTATAGAAACCTTTTGTCAGCCACAACCCCTTGTGCATAATGGTTCCCAGAATTGCTCGATTCATTGCGTGACCGATTTTCTTCTGTCCTTTTTGAGGCGATCTTCATCCCTAGGACTAAGAGATCCCACTGACGCTCCAGGTCTTTTCGTGATTAGCTTGAACAATGTATTGTAAGGTCTCACTTGGGACTTACATTACCTCTGCAGTTAAGGCACTATACTTGCACCTCCTATTAATGATAGGACATCTGGAGTTTTTCAGCTATTGACACGTTTAGGTGTTGATGCATTCCGCATGTCACGAACTGTTCGAATACTAAATGTCATCTGACGAAATCTACGGACGGCTACGCAATATTCTCCGGCCGCTTTTCTGCGAGACAACCGTGTACGTCCTTCCTTAGATTATCAAAAATGAGGCATTTAACATTAAAGGTTTGACCCATATTTCTGAACTGGCACGGTGACGCGTCTTTTAGCTGAAGGGTCCAGGATACAGGTCCTTGACCACCGTGGAGCCCACTGGGTGGCATCTATAGAATTTCAAAAATTGGTAGTTTTTTCTCACTACTTGTTCCAATCAATTTTCAATCGGCTGCCTCCTACCGGGACTCGCTTATGTCACCTGCGAACTGCTGTTCTACTAGGGCACAAGAACTGACTTTCTACACAGTAGCACTTCTCTAATCTTCAATATAGGACATGGTAAACATATAATGTGAGTAGCTAGTGCCTGCAGCTGCTGCAGTAAAAGCCAAGTTGTGTTTGCGTCACAACACTTCGCGAAAGCAAGAAAGCAGAAATGACTCGTGCAGTGAACTCCTCAACTTAAGAGCACATTTTGGGTACTTCCTTGAGGGTTACACGGAGTCCGTTTGTCAACGCCGGCCTCAGCCAAAATAGCAGTTGGGTGGCCCTGAAAAGGGCCGCTTAATACAGAACATTTCAAGGGAGCAACTGTGCAAAAGCACAGGCGCAGATGAAGGCTTCGAAGTGCATCCATTCAGGGTTACCCAATGCTTACAACAGCGATCGAGTCCTGGGCTACGTCGTCTCCGGCCTGCTGTAGAGCGCACGACAGAGCGGCCGTAGGAATCCCGCCCGGGCTCGGCACCTCGTAGAAGTCGTACACTATCGACCAGCGTATAATCGCATCGCGGGAGACGGCCACAACTTGGACAGAGTCGGTAATGCCCGTCTTCGTGACCGACCTCATGACTACGGCCGCCGCCAGATGCGCCACGGTACCTCAGCCAAACAGCAGTTGGGTGGCCCGGAAAAGGGCCGTTTAATACACATCTCAAGGGAGCAACTGGCAAAAGCACAGGCGAAGATGAAGGCTTCGAAGCGGATCCATTCAGGGTTACCCAATGCTTACAACAGCGATCGAGTCCTGGGCTACGTCGTCTCCGGCCTGCTGTAGAGCGCACCACAGGGCGGCCGTAGGAATCCCGCCCGGGTTCGGCACCTCGTAGAAGTCGTACACAGTATCGACCAGCGCACAATCGCATCGCAGGAGACGGCCACAACTCGGACGGAGTCGGTAATGCCCGTCTTCGTGACCGACCTCATGAGCTACGGCCGCCGCCAGATGCGCCACGGGACCTCAGCCAAACAGCAGTTGGGTGGCCCGGAAAAGGGCCGTTTAATACAGAACATCTCAAGGGAGCAACTGAGCAAAAAAAGCACAGGCGAAGATGAAGGCTTCGAAGTGGATCCATTCAGGGTTACCCAATGCTTACAACAGCGATCGAGTCCTGGGCTACGTCGTCTCCGGCCGGCTGTAGAGCGCTGCACAGGAAGCCGTAGGAATCCCGCTCGCGTTCGGCAACTCGTAGAAGTCGTACACTATCGACCAGCGCACAATCGCATCGCAGGAGACGGCCACAACTTGGACAGAGTCGGTAATGCCTGTCCTCGTGACCGACCTCATGACTACGGCCGCCGCCAGATGCGCCACGGTACCTCAGCCAAATAGCAGTTGGTGGCCCGGAAAAGGACCGTTTAATACACAAATCTCAAGGGAGTAACTGCAAAAGCACAGGCGAAGATGAAGGCTTCGAAGTGGATCCATTCAGGTTTACCCAATGCTTACAACAGCGATCGAGTCCTGGGCTACGTCGTCTCCGGCCTCCTGTAGAGCGCACCACAGGGCGGCCGTAGGAATCCCGCCCGGGTTCGGCGCCTCGTAGAAGTCGTACACTATGGACCAGCGCACAATCGCATCGCAGGAGACGGCCACAATTTGGACGGAGTCGGTGATGCCCGTCTTCGTGACCGACCTCATGACTATGGCCGCCGCCGGATTCCCCACGGGACTTTGCCAGGGCCATTTCTTCAACTGCGCAAAGATGTTGTTCAGTTGCTCGGAGGAGATAGCTGTGCGAGAAATGATAGGTAATCGAATGAGAGCCTAGGAATGTCGCGGAAGGTCCTCATGGTGTATCCATCTGGGACTATCCAATGAGCCTTTGACTTACTGGAAAGTAGCTTGTGTCTGGGCCCCCCTCCTGCCTTTTCCTTCTGCAGTGGCCTCCTCTCTCTTTTTGACTGAAGACTTTTTTCTCCTTGGAAGTGAGTTTGTACCTGGCACTTTTTCAGGCCTGGGTGCTTTTGAAAGGAAAAATGGTCTTTTTCTTTGTGTACTCTAGGAGGTGGGGCTAAGTGTCTTGGGATCGGAGAGGAGGGGAAGGGGGGGGAGAGGAGTGTGCCATTGCGTACATCAACGAAGGCTGGAGAAGGCAGTCGCCGCCCTGACGAAGACAAGTCCACTTGTCGAAACACTGGCTGCTGCAACATTCCGTCTTCTAAATCTTATTTTCCGAGCTAAACAAAATAGATAACTGCCTAATGTCAGCCACAAGAATTCCTCCTTTATCTTTCCTTAATATGGCACTAGAGTTCATAGGTATAAAGTGTCTGGTTTGCACTTTGCAGGCTCCGAAAGAACGGTGTATCTTTAACGGTGTCATTGAATTTCGCACAAGTATTAGTAGGACGGAGGGATCCAACTGAAAACACGTGATTATAAGTACCTGGTGTCACAGTAATGGGTTGCCCTGCACACGACCACGAACTTCTCATGCGAGTGTATCATTGCGGGGTTTCTCCTACCCGACTGAGAAACGGACACATTGAGTTTCTGGAAGAGCGGGGTTTGAGTATGTTTGCAATTTCGCCTGCATTAATATCCGCTCCCCATTTTGCGCTTTCACGCCTCCGCCCAGCGTCGCACTACAAAGGAATCTGGCTGGTGTGGGGAGTGTGCTTCGCTACCAGCTGCGCCTCCAAACAAGCTCTGTAGATAGGCAATCGCGTAAAAAGGTGCTGAAATGTACACGTTTTGTAACTCGCTGCACCGCTTGCACTCTTCTCGCACAGCGACGCCCAGGATTGCTGAATACACTACAACGTCTGAACACATTTGAAAAGAAAAATCGCGCAGTTGTGCACGGCCGAGCAGACCGACACAACAGAACAGAGCGCTAACTTCCAGCTGAGCTTTATTCGAAAAATATCGTTAGATATTTAGACTAGGCATCAAATAGGCATATAGAAATAGAGCACCCGAACGCATCGCCAAGATTAGACAGGTTTGCAGTATGCCCAATAAAACTGCACACACTTGATGGGCTGCACGACATGGACCTATACCCTTGAACGCACTGGTCCATTTTTTGGAGACTGAAGTATCCTGTGAAAGCAGAATGTCCGGCTGCAGAGCGAGTTGTGCGAGAACACATGTACGAGTTTACTGTTCTGACTTTTGCCCTTTCGCGTGTTGCTGTGTGCGTGATTTCGGTTTATGCATCAGTACTCTCATGTGCTGAACATTCACGTGTTGGAAGGATCAGGCTCACACTGGCGCGGCTGAAAAATGCGGAAGCCATTAAATTTGAGCGCAGATGCCTGCAGTTATGTCATACCAATATATCCCGAAAAAAGCGTGGTTAAAATGAGGACTGTGTTTAACATTTTCAGCTGACTGCGCAGGCCCTGTCACTGCATAACCTCTTAAGGATTTGTCTTTGATTCCATTTCCACTTTTCCATTGACCTCCTGCATCAGCTGTGTAGGCTTCTTCCATTTTGGCATAGCTCGTCTGTAAGTGTTACTGTAAGTAACTCCATAACTTATGACGTCCCATATTAAGCAAAGCCACACGGATGAACGTTATTATCCGTTTGGTGCGCCGATGTCGGAGAGGCGAGGGCGGGCAAGTCGAGGAGCGCTAACGGGATGATTTCATAAGAGTGAATATTTAGTCAAACATCTAGACGCGAGTTATCGCCGAGAAGATGCCAAGTCTTTATGCCTGAAGAAACTACTCCCCCCCCCCCCCAAAAAAAAAAACAGGAAAAAAATTCAAGTGTGCTACTTTAGTGTCCCAACCCGCATGCTTCGCAGAACCATAGATTCCAAACGCTGCATTTCATTCAAAAGTTTAATGCCCAAGAGCACGCTCACTTCGTCTAAGTCAGTCATTCTACGGATCACAGGCGCCAGTCGCATCAGCCGCGGCAGCAGAGCTTGTCGCGAGTGCTAGCTCTAGGAGGTGGGGCTAAGTGTCTTGGGATCGGAGAGGAGGGGAAGGGGGGGAGAGGAGTGTGCCATTGCGTACATCAACGAAGGCTGGAGAAGGCAGTCGCCGCCCTGACGAAGACAAGTCCACTTGTCGAAACACTGGCTGCTGCAACATTCCGTCTTCTAAATCTTATTTTCCGAGCTAAACAAAATAGATAACTGCCTAATGTCAGCCACAAGAATTCCTCCTTTATCTTTCCTTAATATGGCACTAGAGTTCATAGGTATAAAGTGTCTGGTTTGCACTTTGCAGGCTCCGAAAGAACGGTGTATCTTTAACGGTGTCATTGAATTTCGCACAAGTATTAGTAGGACGGAGGGATCCAACTGAAAACACGTGATTATAAGTAACCTGGTGTCACAGTAATGGGTTGCCCTGCACACGACCACGAACTTCTCATGCGAGTGTATCATTGCGGGGTTTCTCCTACCCGACTGAGAAACGGACACATTGAGTTTCTGGAAGAGCGGGGTTTGAGTATGTTTGCAATTTCGCCTGCATTAATATCCGCTCCCCATTTTGCGCTTTCACGCCTCCGCCCAGCGTCGCACTACAAAGGAATCTGGCTGGTGTGGGGAGTGTGCTTCGCTACCAGCTGCGCCTCCAAACAAGCTCTGTAGATAGGCAATCGCGTAAAAAGGTGCTGAAATGTACACGTTTTGTAACTCGCTGCACCGCTTGCACTCTTCTCGCACAGCGACGCCCAGGATTGCTGAATACACTACAACGTCTGAACACATTTGAAAAGAAAAATCGCGCAGTTGTGCACGGCCGAGCAGACCGACACAACAGAACAGAGCGCTAACTTCCAGCTGAGCTTTATTCGAAAAATATCGTTAGATATTTAGACTAGGCATCAAATAGGCATATAGAAATAGAGCACCCGAACGCATCGCCAAGATTAGACAGGTTTGCAGTATGCCCAATAAAACTGCACACACTTGATGGGCTGCACGACATGGACCTATACCCTTGAACGCACTGGTCCATTTTTTGGAGACTGAAGTATCCTGTGAAAGCAGAATGTCCGGCTGCAGAGCGAGTTGTGCGAGAACACATGTACGAGTTTACTGTTCTGACTTTTGCCCTTTCGCGTGTTGCTGTGTGCGTGATTTCGGTTTATGCATCAGTACTCTCATGTGCTGAACATTCACGTGTTGGAAGGATCAGGCTCACACTGGCGCGGCTGAAAAATGCGGAAGCCATTAAATTTGAGCGCAGATGCCTGCAGTTATGTCATACCAATATATCCCGAAAAAAGCGTGGTTAAAATGAGGACTGTGTTTAACATTTTCAGCTGACTGCGCAGGCCCTGTCACTGCATAACCTCTTAAGGATTTGTCTTTGATTCCATTTCCACTTTTCCATTGACCTCCTGCATCAGCTGTGTAGGCTTCTTCCATTTTGGCATAGCTCGTCTGTAAGTGTTACTGTAAGTAACTCCATAACTTATGACGTCCCATATTAAGCAAAGCCACACGGATGAACGTTATTATCCGTTTGGTGCGCCGATGTCGGAGAGGCGAGGGCGGGCAAGTCGAGGAGCGCTAACGGGATGATTTCATAAGAGTGAATATTTAGTCAAACATCTAGACGCGAGTTATCGCCGAGAAGATGCCAAGTCTTTATGCCTGAAGAAACTACTCCCCCCCCCCCCCCCAAAAAAAAAACAGGAAAAAAATTCAAGTGTGCTACTTTAGTGTCCCAACCCGCATGCTTCGCAGAACCATAGATTCCAAACGCTGCATTTCATTCAAAAGTTTAATGCCCAAGAGCACGCTCACTTCGTCTAAGGCAGTCATTCTACTGATCACATGCGCCAGTCGCATCAGCCGCGGCAGCAGAGCTTGTCGGCGAGTGCTAGCTTCCGCGGTGCAGCGCGCCTTCTGTTTAGGTAATCAGCAAAAAGTGCTCCCGAATCACTGGGTGCGACGTGGAAAGACGTACGCTTGATCAACAGGCCGGTTACCGTGTTGTTCCGCTGAACACGGAGTTCGCGTGTTAGGAAATGTGCGTGGACCTTTTTCAAGTGTCTCAGTATCTTTTCTGAAATCTGGTCATCGATCGGTATGACTGGCGTGTGTGTGAAGCGTGGTGTACAGGTGCTCGAAAAATGAGTTCTAATGCTTTTTAGCGACTGGGTGAGCCTGACGACGATTCTTGTGAATTTATCGACGCCTGTCGAGTTGCTAGCTTGTCAACGCGCGGTTGAACTTGAGCGCTTTTCTCATCGAAGAAAAGTCAGGTTCCTGGCAGCTTCAGGCATGAGTTATTGAATCACACTCGAGCTTTCTCCCAGACAGCTTTTGTGGACGAGTGTTAGTACCGGCCATAAGAATGCCACCAGCTTGTCAAGTCTTGCTGAATCTCTAGTCCTGCTTCTAGGAGCAATGCGTTAAAAGGTGGTAAGGTGTTAGCGCCGTTGAATCTGCTTGCGGTCTGCGAAGGCCTTGCTTCGTCATAGCACCTCAAAAGCTGACGAGGCATCGACCGCTTGAGACTATGTGAGGGAAGTGTCCTATGAAGAAAAAAAATGAAGTTATCGTAGGTCTGAGTGAAATTTCCTCCAAACACAGAGCGAATATCCACCCCAGGCTCCTCGGTGGAAACTTGAAAGCGCCGACTGGGAGGAGTTCCACAATCTTATAATTTCGTGAATGGTTAATAACACATCTGGTGCAAACAGCGTCCACGCGCACAATAACACGTCGAGATAGTTCAGGTCGGCGCAGACGTCTGATAACCCCGGATACTTCGAGAAGGTGTGGTAATCTGCCGTGTTCTAGCTCCGCCAGCTTCTCCGCTTCTCCTTGGCGAATTCTTACGCCGAAGCGTCCATACCAATGGACGACGACTGGGCGCGAAACGATGTGGTAACCTGAGGTTCACGGTTCCAGGACAGTACCGCCCAATGGCTGTCCCATGGAAACAGACCAAGCCCGCCCAGAGATAAAAGTATGCTCAACAGCCGTATGTCGCCTCCTTTCTTCACGACCATCTTCTCTGCGACGAACTGTCCAAAATCAGGACTGTCTTAGGATCATCTACTCTTCGAACAGAACATTCACAACTTTCACGACGCGCGCAGCCGATGCATCGTCGGGATCGGGACGCCCACTCCATGGTTTTTTCTGATTTACGAAAGGAACGGTCCGACATGGATAACACCTTGACACGTAGCCGGTTTCCACACGCAGGAATTCAGTTCCTCTCCTCAGTGGAAACTTTCATTCGTTGGCCTCTGCTGCCAAAGCATCATATCCTAGCTTGATGGCCAAGACATCGAGATACTTTTTAGAGGCGACTTGCGTGTCGTCGCCCCTCATTATCTGCCAAGTGCGCACCTCGCGCTCAGTCCCTCTCAAATGGTTAGCTATGGCCCGTCACATTTCGCCCAGCACGCTGCAGAAGTAGATCGCAGACCCGACATAAGCCCTCCGGTGACGTGGAAGGCGCGAGGCTCACATATCCCAGGAGGCGTTGTAAGAGTAGGAGTTTTGACATCCTTGTCCTGCCATATTGGCATTCAGCAGCGCCTGGGGGAAAGCTTTTGTATCGCACTCAAAAACCTCTTGACTCGAGGGCTGGTTGTTGAATCGTGCAAATTGCACAGCAGGGCAAAAAACCCCCTCCTCATTAGTGAGATCGTCCTTTCATTCCGCAGCATTTCTTCTTCGACGGACTCTTCAAGCGTATTGCCTGGCCAGTTGAGGTAGGGACAGCTGGCTTACACTGAAGAGGTACGCCTGCTGCACGTAGACCGGAAGAGGTGCGGACACCGTCAATCTGATTTTTCCGTACTCACTTTTGACGCGGGCTTTATTATTATCTTGGGTGTCGTGGGACCCGACAGCGGCTAGGAGCTCGTCGGGATGGATGACATCAAGAACAAGGTTCTTTCTGGCTCGCAGAGCGTAGAATAAGGCAGTAGGGGCATTTTCGGGACTCCTCCCCCCATCCAGCAGAAAATCTTATACATTTTAAACAAATCAAATCAAAAGGGCGGCACCACTGCACATTCCGCTGACGACGAATGCACATCTGTTCCGCTCCGCCAACTGTGATGGTGACCACCCTGCATGTTCCAGGTCCTGTATGGCCTGGAAAAGAGAAAAAGAAATTAAACATCAGCTTTCATGAAGCGAGCCAGCGTATTTCCCCTCATTTTGCAGGGAACACATTGCTTTTGGACTCAAGGGCGTTGACGAGGCACTCGTGCTGAAGCCATATATCTGCATGACAGTTTTATTGCAACGACCACTCGCCATTCATTGTTAATAAGCACACTTCACGTCATTCTCATAACTTTAATTTGTTTTACACGCCTTAGTGCGAGGAACTTTAAGGCCCTTTAGCCACTTTACCATAATCATTGTCCACATACATCTCTTTGTCACATTGCCTGGCGCTCTTTGGCCATTGAATGGCCATTGCGCCATTAAACACCATCATCATCTTGAGGCGATCAGCATCTCTAGGACTAAGAGATTCTACTGACGCCCCTGATGTTTTCGTCCTTAGCTTGAATAATGAATTGTAATGTCTCAGTTGGGACTTATATTACCTCTGCAATTAAGGTGCTATACTTACACTTCCTCGATTAATGATAGGACATCTGGAGTTTTCCAGCTACTGACACGTTCACGTGTTGAAGCACAGCGTCAAATCGAGCAGACAACAGCGGTTTCTTTTAGTTCGAAGGCTTACCGCATGTCCCCACGGCGGCTAGGCATAATGAAGCCAGAAGTGAAAAGGACGCTTAGCCTGGGTGTAATTAAGGAAGGATGCAGTGACTATTGCTCACCCTTAATGCTCATTGAAGTACCCGGGAAAGATCCACCGCCGTGCGTGCACTATCAAATTCTGAATGCCGTAACAAAGGACCCAGTGTACCCCTTGCCTAATATAGAGGCGAGGGTTGAGCTCTTAAGCAAGGCCACAGTGATTTCAGACTATGGGAGAGAATTTGTTCTCCAGTGCGACGCCAGCAACCGTGCAGCAACCTCCAGTGCGACGCCATCATCTAGCAATTTGCGAGCGGAAAGTTCAGCTTGCTCTTAATAACATGTCAAAATGGGCCGACGAAAATGGGTTCAGCTTCAATCCACAAAAAAGCACCTGCGTTCTTTTTTCCAGGAAAAGAGGCGTGAACCTCGAACCAGATATTCATCTACAGGGACATCCACTGCCTTTAAGAACAGAACACAAGTTCTTAGGTGTTATTTTAGACGCGAAACTATCCTTTGTACCACATATAAAACACCTAAAAAATATGTGTATGAAAACTATGAATATTCTCAAGGTTTTGTCGCGTACATCATGGGGCAGCGATAGAAAATGCATTATGAATCTCTACAAAAGTCTCATACTTACACGTCTAGAATATGGGGCCATAATTTATCAGTCGGCCACACCAAGCGCATTAAAGATGCTGGACCCCGTCCACCATCTAGGCATCCGCCTTTCTACGGGTGCTTTTCGGACGACTCCCGTAGAAAGCCTTTACGTGGAATCTAACGAATGGTCACTTGATTTGCAGAGAAGCTATAGTTCCTTTATCTATTTCCTAAAGGTCAGTGCAAACAATGAACATCCCACGTACCGTGCTGTAAATGATTTATCTAGCTATCAGCTATTTAATAATCGTCCTGCATTGAGAGCACCATACTCGCTACGTGTACGATGTCTTGCCCGAGAAATGGAAGTCCCACTGTTAGAGCACCACGTGATGTCCCCCGCTGTACAGCTGCCGCCATGGCAGTGGCAGCTCATAGAACGTGATGTTTTTTTTTGTACATGTGACGAAGCATGCGCCTATTGCACACATCCATACACACTTCCTAGAACTACAGCACAAATACCCCTATCCTGAATATTTTACCGATGCATCGAAGTCTCAATGTGGTGTATCCTACGCAGCGGTCGGACCATCCTTTTCAGATGCCGGCCTTCTGCATCCTAATACAAGCATCTTCACAGCGGAGGCTTATGCGATACTTGCGGCCGTTAAACACATTAAGCAACTAAAAGTACAAAAGGCAATAATATACACAGATTCTCTAAGCGTGGTAAAAGCTCTGAAAATCCTTAAAAACACAAAAACCCCGTCCTTGTCTCGTTCTACTCACTTCTATGCACAGTCTACACATTCAAACAGCAAGTCGTAGTGTGTTGGGTGCCTGGGCATCGCGAGATCCAAGGTAACGTGATGGCGGACCAGCTAGCTACATCCGTCCACGAGAGCACTGCCGATACATCCATAGCTATTCCTGCGCTTGACTTAAAACCTTTCCTCAAACGACAGCTCAGAGCGTATTGGCAGAGATCATGGGATAGACACATGCAAAATAAACTGCACGTTATCAAGCCGCGCCTTGGTGACTGGCCGCCAGTATCAGTCACGCCGCACACAAGTATCACTTACAAGGTTAAGAACAGGACACACACACAGTACACACTCACGCCTTCTGTCTGGTGGTGACCCACCCATGTGCGATAAATGTGGTCAACCCCTTACCGTCCTACATATTCTCATTCAATGCAGTCATTTAGATCCTATTAGAAAAAAGCATTTCCCATTAATCTATCGAGAACAAATGCCTCTTCATCCAGCGATGTTCATCGGTAGGGATCCGCTCTTCATACATGATTCACTGTTCGCGTTTTTAAAAGATGTTCATAGTTTTCATATTATTTACCCTGGTAATCCACAGCACGACCTCTGAAGAGAAGTCGTTGCTGCGGTAGACACATTGTAAAACACCTGCCTCGTGGCCCTTGGATACAAGGGCACTGACGAGGCATTCTCGCTCATACCCTATCTCCATAGTTTTATTGTCATGACGGTTTTGCCACTCGTTCTCACTGCACACATTTCATGCCACTGCCATTATTTTAAAATGTATATGTTTTACCCGCCTTTCGCGCGTGGAATTTTAGGCCCCTTTACAGCCAGTTACCATAACCATTGCTCATATCTTTTGTCCCATGAAATGGCGCTCTTTGGCCGTGAAACGGCCCTTGCGCCAGAAAACATCATACATCATCATCATCAGCTGAGTTAGGCAAACATAGCACAGTCTCGGCTAATTCAGGTAAAGATATCTAAGCGAATTCATGGGATGACATAAACTTGCATTGAGTTTCCGGCAGGTGTGCGGTAAATTGGTCTTCTAAGCCTATCGCTACGACTTCAACAGAGGCACTTATCCCTTGCGGCGTCAACACACATGACTCTAATGTCAACGGCGTCGGCAGTACCTTTCGTGTCTGAAGGTACGCGAACAATTCACGCTTGTTTGATTTTGACAGGTAATCATAATTCTTGCTGTCATAGTCATCTTTCGCTCGATTAACAGCACGCTTAATACACCACCAAGAATCTGATAGTTTCCAATTGGTCGGACATTTATTCGGTAGAAGCTTTTTCCAAGCGGCTTTTCTTCTTCTGTAATCGCGCGTACACTCATAATTCCACCACCGAGAGTACGTGCATTTAGCCGATGGAACCACAAGCTCGGATTTTTTTCCTGGAATTTTCTAGAATTGAAACTCCAGAAGCAATTTCGTTACCATCGGCATGCTGTAGGGACAAACGCCCGCAACACAATAATCGCAGACGCACATCTTCGTCTTCTTCCGAAAGACCGGTGGTCCTTGCTCGTGCTCCTAACTTCGCTTTGCTCAACTGCCGTTCTCTAAGCTATAGTCGCGACAATATGTACTTCTACGTTTTACGGTGCATGAGATTTTTTTTGTTCGCCTAGAGCAAGCCGGCAAAACCAGGTACGATATCCACAAAAACAACTTGAAGAAGTTCACAAAAGAATATTTCACCCAATCGCAATACCGGATATATCATTATTAGCAAAGCGCTCCAGCCAGCGGCAAAAATCATTTACGAAAGGTCAGTTTTGTGAATACGTAGCGCGAGTGCTGTCTTGCTACCTGAACTTTAGTCCCTTGTACAGCTGCAGTGGCTTCACCAAACTTACCTAAAAAATTTTGTTGTGGAACAGACACTGTGCCTAAGAAGCACGCATGTTTGCTCATACACAACTGTACGAGCGAACGTGTGTGTGCAAAAGCTCATCAAGAGTTTTTCATGGCACCGTATGGCACTTCAGTAGGCAACACTATGAACCATATTGTAATTTCATGGATACAAAGAAGTCTAGTCACCACAACTTTATTTCGTGGACTATTTATGTGTCTCTTAAGTTCATTACTAAGGTCAGATTTCGTGATATCTCTTCCTCTCGCAAAAAGATACTGCATTAGTATTAATTTTTATGCACAATATGGCACAAGAGTTTATCGTTTCTTAAATGATTCTACGCATAACGCCCGAGTAATCGGCGTTGTTCATAATGTGTTACACTGCACTGGGCAACATTATGAAGCATATTGTAAATTGATGGATATGTACCGCCATCTGGCACAAGTTTTTTCCTTTTTTAAATGATTCCACGCATACAGCTAAATAGTCGGTGCTCAGAGTGTGGCACTGAGCACAGCATTGTAATTCAGCAGCTTCACGTATATAAACATCATCACTATTCGTTTTTAGGGCAGTCGCAGCACTCAACCCAGAAAGAGGGAGCAAGGCGAAGTCCAGGAATCAGCACTGCGTCACACCAAAGATGGCCAACTTAATTAAGGCACTTCATGACTACGAGTTTTAAATAAAATGTTTCAACAAAAACTCTGCAAGATCATTGTGCTTACATTTCCTGGAGCCAACTCCCATGGTCCGTGATATGTATGATGTCTTTATGATTTTGAAGCTGCCGATGAGATGAAGCTGTTCCAGTGCTTGATTGTTTTCTTCTCTTATGGGAGGGAAATCTACTAAAGAATGCCACATATTTGTTGACGTAGCGCAAATCTGGCTCACGGAGGTTGAAGACACGCACACAGCCCTGTGTGTATGCCCAATTTTGCTACAACAAATGTGTGAATATGATGTACCAACAATGTACCAACAAGCCCACATCTATACTCTGAGGAATGACTGCTCTTTATTCTAATATTCACTGCTTTGCTGCAAATACCACTTAATAATAAATGCTGGCGTTTCACGTGCCAAACCCGTGAAAAAGACTCAAACACGCTGTCTTGCATGGCTTCAGGAACATGGGCCACCTGGGTTTTTTTTACAAAATGCGAAATCGTACAGCACGTAGATATTTAGCACTACGCCTCCATCTAAGTACGACTGCCATTGCCAGGATAACGTTTGGGTGGGCCGCTGAGCACCGCTGCACCACCACAGCGTCTGGGCATCCCGCCTTCTCAGAGGCATTCCTTATGCTGGTATATACCACGCGTGGCGAGGAGTTCGAAAGCAGATTTTAGATTTCCAAAAGCGTCTTTAATAGGCTGTGTCAAAGGCTTCCGTCGTTACGTGAAAGCCTTCGGTTTTTGTTTCCGCGTATTAAAACAGACACTTTTGGAGAAAAGCATGTAAACATGAACATGTTACTTCACATATATCTGTATATTAAAATAAAATGTCAGTGAAATACCGGAACGAGATAAACAGAAAACAGAGCGCTTTCTGTAATGCAAAAGAGAGAAAACCGTTATTTTCTCGAAAGAAAGAAACAGAAAAGACCTGTTAAATTACACAAAGTCTCTAAACAGAAAACATTGCTTTACAGAAATTTTCTGGCAAGGCTGCTGCCAGATAAATTATTATCGTTTTTTGAGAAAATATTTTTACAGTGTGGTAAACCCAAGCCAAGCATGCGTGCAACCGCATTAACAAGCACAAGCATGTAGCCAGTAATTGAGAAAGGCTTCTATACACCGTCGGGATTAAACCACTTCTAAGCACAGAGGCCATACCTTTCGACTAAACATCCGCAAGGAGTGCTTGGGTGGTGGTTTATTTTCACCACAGTGCTATCCTTCGAGTGATAGTCGGCGTTCTAGCACACTTATCTCCTCCGTCGGTGTCTGTACTCCTTTCCGTAGCAGAGTAAAGAAGTTGTAGCTCTCTTGCGCATTCTTTAAAGGCACATTTTATCTTGCGCATTTTATCTCTGTTGTGAGCGAGATAAGGCACGGTCGTGCAAAAGCAACACAGAGACGAGGGCAAACGTTGTACATATGTATACCAAAGAGTTTATTAGTAGAAAAATGCGACTTGAACGAGTCAGTGCGGCTTGAATGAGTCACATCTCTATAAGAAAGCCTTCAATGTAGTGTCGGATCTTCAACAACCACACACATGTGATGTCGATGGATTCCAGAGAGAGCTTCACCATCAGCAAGCACTGCTTTTATTCACCCTTTGACTCCCCTGCGAAAAAATGCCGTTTATAAGTGGATTTTGTAATCAGACTAGTTGGTGCGAGAAGAGATAGAAACGGGCCAGTTTTTTAGAATTCCTAATCGTTAATCACACGTATTTCGCGCACATGAGGTCAAAAGAACTAGCTCACGCAGCTTGAACCAGCGGCGTAAACTGTAGTAACATACGAGTACAAGGTTGAGCTTTAGTACGTCCCAATATAGCGTTGAGCTTTTGGCATGCATGGTCATTCTTTGAGGAGACTGTGCTCGATTTTGTAACCGTGCTTTGCAGTTTTATATAACAGGACATTCCATTATTATTGACAAGAAAACTTGGAGGACGCTTAAACTTGCCTTTAGGAGTGAAAGCTACACCATTATTGGGCACTGTTCGGATCGCCTCCTTGTAAGCAATTGTGTTTTATCGTAAATTCAAATTACAGTCCGAGCCATCATGTCTGTTGATATCAGTGAAATCGTGGTTCCAGACGGATTTGCTTTGATGGCATTGAATTTTGTTCACTAACAATTTGTGCCGAGGCAAAGGGCTTATGTTGTCTTGTGCTTCAGAAAACGACAGTGGCGGTAACTTGAGGTGATTATTTCCGCTGTGGACGCCTACACCGACGCTCAATATTCTATACAAGACTAACATAGTGCTATCTCATTAAAATCGTGTTGTCTGTGCAGCGCTGTTTAAATGTTACTGCGTACCACTGTCCGCATTGATATATAAGGAGTCACTTTCACGACTTGCAGACACAATGCATCACAAGCTTTTATACGTGATGAAGTTCCCTGGGAGTAGTGGAAAACATACACTGACAACAGGAAAGGATGACGGAACTGCATCCGACAAGTGTTTCACCCGTGAGTTCATAGAAGTAGAGTATGGCCATCGCTCTAAAGTGTGCGATCGCTTCGTGTTCACCTCGAGTTTGGTTACTTACGGTCACTAGTGTAAAACACGACGAGAAGGGCGATTTGGTCCGTACCCTTTTGAGCGACGCATTCAGCGCTGAAGCTAAGGTAGATTCTCGCTGCGATGCGCGAGGTCGCCTTATAGAACAACTTCTTTTGTCCTCCGGAGTATGCCTCCTGAACACGAAGGAGCCCACATATTTTAACCTCGCTAACAAGTCATACTCTGCCATAGATCTTAGTATTTCATCGCCGACGCTTTTACCGTATTTTAAATGGAGTGTTCTTAAAAGCCCGTATGGGAATGACCATTTCCCGATAATCCTAAGTACGCCAAAGCAAAATGAGCTTCCTCCGCAAGTTCCTCGGTGGAAACTCGACTCGGCCAGTTGGGAACAGTACCGAGCTCTTACCCACGTGACATGGGCTGAGATGTCTGCACTAACCATAGATGATGCTGTAAAGTATTTTACAGCTCTTATAATTTATCCTGCGTCGCAGTGTGTTCCTGAAACGAAGGGCACAGGTCCCAAACGACGTGTTCCCTGGTGGAACGATGAATGCAGAAATGCGCGGAAAATGCAGAACAAGGCATGGCGGTGCTACGCGACTCCCCGACGGCAGAGAATTTAGTGAATTTTAAACGCATCAAATCTCAAGGCAGGAGGACACGCCGGCGGGCCCGGAAAGAGAGCTGGCAGAAGTATCTGTCGAGCATAAACTCGTATACAGATGAAGCTAAGGTCTGGAGAAGGTTTAATAAAATAAGAGGCCGAGGGACATATTCACTCCCTTTAGTAAGTGCAGAGGGCAACACCCTGGAAGACCAGGCGAACTTCCTGGGTGCGCACTTTGAACATGTTTCCAGCTCGGCACATTACTCTGAAAATTTTCAACACTATAAAGCAAGAATAGAGGCACAGAAACTAGAACGAAAATCTGCACAATACGAGGCCTACAACGAACCTTTCCGCTGTTGCGTTTCAAGATAAGGCGTCGGTGAAGCGCGCCATAGCCGCGGGCATCGGGGCTGCGAGATGACCTTATGGGGAGCACGTGTTCCTTTCTCGCCCAAGGTCGCGACCACCCAGCCCGAAACCACCTTGGTGTCGTTAGGAGACGGCGCGTAACGAGGATGAGTCGACTTTCTGGCCCACCGAAAAGATATACCTGTTGTCGACTTGGGGGAGGACAACCTGGCACGCACGCTTCGACCCCTGCTGTGCTGCGGCTCCGAGGGAGCCTCGCCTCCGCCCGGCCGCCCCTCCTGCCTTGGAATGGCCCTGGGAGATGGAGTAGAAGGCTGCGACGGATGAAACGAGAGAGAGACGAGAGACGGAGATCGGACAGCCAGGGTCTCAGTGCCCGAGTTCGCTGTGCCGATAGTTGAAATGTAAATAAATGTTAAGTTTTCATTTTCAACTACTCGGAGTCGTGCCTCCATCAGTAAGCCAAACTTGATCACCTACACGAACGGCCCACGCGCGACGCTGCACCGCATAGCTGAATTGCACGCATCGCTAAACTGCTGCAGCAAATCTGCCCCAGGCTCTGACCGTGTGGTATGTGAAATGCTGAAACACTTACCTTCCGAAACGCAAAAAACGCTCCTTTCCCTGTACAATGCCATATGGGTTCTCGGGTGAAATACCTGGTTCTTGGAAACAAGCTATTGTTATCCCTGTTTTGAAACAGGGAAGCGATCCATCTTTGGTTTCAAGCTATAGGCTGTAGGGGTTTACTTCTGCTAATAACTACTGCTAGCAGCGGCATCGCCGCTAGCAACCCCTTGCAGTGGGTTCGAGCACTCAACGAGCAGAGAATGAGGGAGTCGCGTTCGCGCGCTCGCTATCTCAGCCATGCCATCGCCGCGCTGCCGCGCGCTTCGGCCCGCGGCCCGACTCGAGGCAGGGCAGCGCGAACCGTCGCACGCGGCTAAAGAGGAGAACATTAGGCGTCACTCTCCGTGCATGGTAATTTAATAAACATTAAAATAATAACAAATAATACAGGGCCGAATCTAAAGATCGAATTACATATAAAGAATAACGATAAACAACACGCGAACACAAACAAAGGACAGTAACAAAGAACAACACGCGAACACACAATAACACACAAAAATAACCATGCAGGGGAGGAGAGCCTAACCCCGGCTAGCGCACCCGCGACCGCGAGCCCTCGGAAAAGGAAAATAGAAGAAGAACATACAGACATGGGCGTCGGTCGCAGGTCGCCGCCGTGGTCGCTGGGGCTCGCAGAAGCACGCCATCCGACCGATGGCCTGGTCGGCCGGAGGGTCACAAAAGTACGTGCGCACTTCTCCAAGTCCCAGCGTGTTCTCCCGAGGCATCGCCAAAACCCGAAACGCCAGAACGCGCAAACATTCTGGGAATTTCTCGCTGCCCAATGGCAGCCTATGTTAAAACCACATGGGCGAAGCGGGTGGGCCCCCGCTCCGTCCAGCCGGGAAAGGGGGATGCGGCGACATTCCTAGCAAAACATGGCGTCGCGCGGGACCAGGTCCCACATCCCTCCCTCCTTAAAAGCCCCCCTAAAAAAAACAATACCGGCAGTGCCAATACAAAATAAAATCCGCGAACTCCAAACGAAAACAAAAAAACAAGGAGACAAACGCGACAATACAACCGCGGCAAATCTCTCAAGTGTCCGATGAAGCCGACGCGCGCCACGGCATCTTCACCCGGACCCTGGACGCCGGCCGCAGCAGGTCTCACGTGCCGTCGACCCAGTCGACTTCCTGGCCGCACCAAGTGCCGCGACCACGGCTCCGTCCGCAGCCTCGCCGTCGACGCCGCCTCTCTCCGGACACGCAGACTTCGGCCGCCGAATCAGCGCGGCGGAAAAACACGACGAAAACAACAACAAAAGAGCAAAAACAGTCGCGCAGCACAATAACCCAAAATCAATTGAACTAACGAACCATAAAACAACGCGAGACTACAATTCTAGGGTAGCGAAAACCAAAAACTCAAAAAGAAAGAAACGGTACGTAAACAGAAAGGAACACTTACATAAAAACTAGAACAGCGAAGAGAAACCAGAGAAAGCGTAGAAAGAGAAAAAAGAGAAAGACTTCTCTGTCAGGTTATCTCTCCGTCTGGAATCAGTCGGGCAGTAACCAATGTAAACGTGGTCTTCACTAGTGCGCTGCCATATGACCTAGCTTACACTAGCGGATAATCCTTCCACGAACGCACTCTGCCCATCCGTGACACCAAACGAAACGGGAGATCCACAACGTGTTGCCTACGGAATGAACAGACGCGGAAGGGACGGCGACAGCTGAGCATTCACACTGCACCGTGCCAAATCGCAGAGCACAGTAACTTCAACTAAAGCCTTCCGCTCTGACGACTGGCGAGAATTACTGCAGGGGCGCGCAATCGCTCTCCCCTGCTGTCGGGGGGGTGCCACTATCGACGCGCGTAAACACGGCGCTAACCGCGAAGGTGGCATGATACTGTGGCCAAGCTCGTACGGACCGCACAGAGTGAACCCCTTTCTCTCCCAGGCCACGGCTACACAAGCCGCTTCGGGCCCTCAACCCGCGCTCGTCGCAATACCAGACAACGATGCCGCGCGCGCCATGTGCAGTACCAACACATTCAGGCGCCTCGCCTCCCGGAGACGAAAAACAAAACCGCGAAAGAAACTATTTACATTATGTACACATGGGTCACTCTGCCGTCAACTACGTCGCTCTTCGGGCCAAACGAAAAAAGCAAAAGAACAACCAAACAAGAAAAAACCAGATTCCGGAGGTGAGCCCGGTGAGGATGGACCCCCTCTTTCATCCTTTCCCCCCGACCGGCCGGCTGATTAACGCCACAATGGCCTCCTTCTCTCCCGCCGCGGGGACGCTGGAACGCTCTCCCCTTCTGCGTGCGCGAAGATAGACAGGTGCCCGAAGGGCTATTCAAGGAAGAAGGGTCATCCTTCTACTTCTTTGTTCGCCTCAGCGGCCTTTCCGCCATCTTTGCCTCCCTCGGTGCAAGTCGGCCATGTGCAACCGAACAGCGCCGTCAACTTTTAAAGAAAAGAGACTTTCGGCGACCCGGGCAAGAAATAGCGCGTCAACTATTCCTTCACTGGTTCTGAATTTAGTGAGGAAAGACGCGCACGACGCGAAGTCTAAAGAAAACCGTTGGACTCACCGACTTGAACGTCGCACGGGAGACACGATGGTCAATCTCCCGGCCATGGCATGATGAAAGCCTTGGTAAATCCAACGAGTTTCCGCCACCAAGAACGAACTGCTGCATCTCGGTGGCAACTTGCATCACGCCTTTCCTCGCCCGCGCTTCGCCTCACACAACTTCGAAGCGGGTTACCAATCCGTTTGAGAAGTGACATTTGCCTCTCCTCACACCACGATACATTGACAGAGAAAAAGAATGAACAGACAAAGAAAGAGATACGCGCGATACACGGCAGAGACGGCCAACCTCAACCAAAGCGCATTTTACGCTGGGAACCGAACGCAACTTCCCCACTCTGCCGACACCTGCTCGTCGTTTGAGCGACCAAGGGCAAGGCCCCTGGCCCCACTTAGTTGGGCGCCAAAATGTAGGGGTTTACTTCTGCTAATAACTACTGCTAGCAGCGGCATCGCCGCTAGCAACCCCTTGCAGTGGGTTCGAGCACTCAACGAGCAGAGAATGAGGGAGTCGCGTTCGCGCGCTCGCTATCTCAGCCATGCCATCGCCGCGCTGCCGCGCGCTTCGGCCCGCGGCCCGACTCGAGGCAGGGCAGCGCGAACCGTCGCACGCGGCTAAAGAGGAGAACATTAGGCGTCACTCTCCGTGCATGGTAATTTAATAAACATTAAAATAATAACAAATAATACAGGGCCGAATCTAAAGATCGAATTACATATAAAGAATAACGATAAACAACACGCGAACACAAACAAAGGACAGTAACAAAGAACAACACGCGAACACACAATAACACACAAAAATAACCATGCAGGGGAGGAGAGCCTAACCCCGGCTAGCGCACCCGCGACCGCGAGCCCTCGGAAAAGGAAAATAGAAGAAGAACATACAGACATGGGCGTCGGTCGCAGGTCGCCGCCGTGGTCGCTGGGGCTCGCAGAAGCACGCCATCCGACCGATGGCCTGGTCGGCCGGAGGGTCACAAAAGTACGTGCGCACTTCTCCAAGTCCCAGCGTGTTCTCCCGAGGCATCGCCAAAACCCGAAACGCCAGAACGCGCAAACATTCTGGGAATTTCTCGCTGCCCAATGGCAGCCTATGTTAAAACCACATGGGCGAAGCGGGTGGGCCCCCGCTCCGTCCAGCCGGGAAAGGGGGATGCGGCGACATTCCTAGCAAAACATGGCGTCGCGCGGGACCAGGTCCCACAAGGCCTATAGCTCTAACAAGTTGCCTGTGTAAACTTTTTGAGATGACCAACCGTCGGCTGCTACACTTCCTAGAATCCGAAAAAATGCTTGACCCATATCAGTGCGGTTTTAGAGAGGGTCGATCTACAGCTGATCATCTCGCGCGCATTGAGACAAACATCCGTCATGCTTTCGTACACAAGCAGTTTTTTCCTTTCTGTTTTTCTTGACATGCAAAAAGCGTACGATACTACATGGCGGTTTGGGATATTAAGGGACCTCTCAGAACTGGGTATACGTGAAGAAATGCTGAAGATAATCGAGAGCTGCCTGTCCGACCGAACATTTCGTGTCGGCAAAGTTCTGTCACGTCCATTTGTCCAGGAGACCGGAGTACCTCAGGGTGGTGTACTCAGTTGTACACTTTTTATTATAAAAGTGAATTCCTTGCGTTTCTGTATCCCGCGGAATATGTTCTATTCATTCTATGTTGATGATATCCGGATTGGATTTAAATCTTGTAATCTAGCAATTTGCGAGCGGAAAGTTCAGCTTGCTCTTAATAACATGTCAAAATGGGCCGACGAAAATGGGTTCAGCTTCAATCCACAAAAAAGCACCTGCGTTCTTTTTTCCAGGAAAAGAGGCGTGAACCTCGAACCAGATATTCATCTACAGGGACATCCACTGCCTTTAAGAACAGAACACAAGTTCATAGGTGTTATTTTAGACGCGAAACTATCCTTTGTACCACATATAAAACACCTAAAAAATATGTGTATGAAAACTATGAATATTCTCAAGGTTTTGTCGCGTACATCATGGGGCAGCGATAGAAAATGCATTATGAATCTCTACAAAAGTCTCATACTTACACGTCTGAATATGGGGCCATAATTTATCAGTCGGCCACACCAAGCGCATTAAAGATGCTGGACCCCGTCCACCATCTAGGCATCCGCCTTTCTACGGGTGCTTCCCCGCAGGGGCGTCTGCATGAGCAGACGTTTGGTGTGTGGCAACACCACGGACCCGAGCCAACGGGGGGGTTGCGACCCCCTCCCACGTGTCGCCGTGCGTGGCTTAGCCGTGTCCGGGGAAAAGGGGATCCTGGGGGTTGAGCCAATGCTGGGTGATTGGACCTTTAAGGCCCCCCAGCGGCGGCAACACACCCCTTTGGCCCCGGCTTCACGTAGACGGCACCCCTGGGCTGACCCACCCAGGGGAAATCGGCAGTCGCCTTTCCTATCTCTCTCTCCCTATGTCTTCGCCTTTCTTTCTCACTTTTTATCTGTCCTGTCCTCTCCTCTCTTCAGTTTATTTCCCCGTTTCGTGGCGGCTAGGGTTAACCTTGTGTGGATGGCCAACCTTGGTTCACCATATTAGGTTATAGTGGCGGTGTACAGCTGGCGTTGGTAGGTGTGTGCAACACATCCTCCCACGTCCCCTTGTTGGGCTCCGTGGTGGGTGGCTGGCACCGCTGCCGAAGCAAAACCGGCATGCTATGTTGAGCGCATCCTTTCTAAAATCTGATCGTAGCCTTAAAAGGGTACGGACCGAAGCAGCAACAAATTTCTTTGCAAAGAATCCTAAACAGTTCCCCAAATATCATGTAATTCATAGTGACGTTTCACATGAAAAGGCACGAACGATCTCGCCGTTTTTGGTAGCAAGAAGCCTGACTGACAAACTAGGACCAGGGTACAAGGCATCTAAGATGGCCAGTGGCGATCTGCTGCTTGAACTTCGAGACATCAAACAGTACGAAAGTCTTCCCAACCTCAAGACGTTTGGCGAAATTCCTGTCACAATCACCCCTCATCGATCCATGAATACCGTTCGTGGTGTCGTTTCAGACGAAGATCTTCTGAACCTCTCTGACGCAGAACTTCTTGATGGCTGGAAGGAACAAAACGTGATCAATGTACAAAGAATAAAAATAAGAAGGGACAACCATGAAAAGCCAACCAAGCACATAATACTGACATTTGGTTCAAGTGAACTTCCAGAGACTATAGAAACAGGCTACACCAAACTAAGAATACGGCCATACATACCCAATCCACGTAGATGTTTTAAGTGCCAGAAATTCGGCCACAGCTCCCACATTTGTAGAGGACAATCCACTTGTGCCAGGTGTGCCTCGACAGACCATATCTCTGACAGCTGCGAAGCTGCACCTTCCTGTGTTAACTGTGGTGGTGAGCACCCAGCATATTCACGGTCTTGTACCATATGGAAAAAAGAGAAAGACATTATTTCATTGAAAGTCAGGGAAGGCATCTCTTTTAAAGAAGCCAGAAAGAGATGTTCAGCATTCCACGGCACATCATATGCGGATGCGACGCGTCAGGGGGCAGCGTCGCACCGACCCCCGCCACTTGCTCAGCCTGCGCATAGCGAGCCGGCTGCTGTGGCACCTGCCCCCGTGGCGGCAGTAGTTAAGTCTACTCCGCCAACTTGTGAACAGAGGCCGACGACCGCAGGGCCGTCGGGTCTCAAGGTTTCGCCCCGCCAGGCGACATCCATACACACTTCCTAGACTACAGCACAAATACCCCTATCCTGAATATTTTACCGATGCATCGAAGTCTCAATGTGGTGTATCCTACGCAGCGGTCGGACCATCCTTTTCAGATGCCGGCCTTCTGCATCCTAATACAAGCATCTTCACAGCGGAGCTTATGCGATACTTGCGGCCGTTAAACACATTAAGCAACTAAAAGTACAAAAGGCAATAATATACACAGATTCTCTAAGCGTGGTAAAAGCTCTGAAAACCCTAAAAACACAAAACCCCGTCCTTGTCTCGTTCTACTCACTTCTATGCACAGTCTACACATTCAAACACAAGTCGTAGTGTGTTGGGTGCCTGGGCATCGCGAGATCCAAGGTAACGTGATGGCGGACCAGCTAGCTACATCCGTCCACGAGAGCACTGCCGATACATCCATAGCTATTCCTGCGCTTGACTTAAAACCTTTCCTCAAACGACAGCTCAGAGCGTATGGCAGAGATCATGGGATACACATGCAAAATAAACTGCACGTTATGAAGCCGCGCCTTGGTGACTGGCCGCCAGTATCAGTCACGCCGCACACAAGTATCACTTACAAGTTAAGAACAGGACACCACACAATACACACTCACGCCTTCTGTCTGGTGGTGACCCACCCATGTGCGATAAATGTGGTCAACCCCTTACCGTCCTACAATTCTCATTCAATGCAGTCATTTAGATCCTATTAGAAAAAAGCATTTCCCATTAATCTATCGAGAACAAATGCCTCTTCATCCAGCGATGTTCATCGGTAGGGATCCGCTCTTCATACATGATTCACTGTTCGCGTTTTTAAAAGATGTTCATAGTTTTCATATTATTTACCCTGGTAATCCACACACGACCTCTGAAGAGAAGTGGTTGCTGCGGTAGACACATTGTAAAACACCTGCCTCGTGGCCCTTGGATACAAGGGCACTGACGAGGCATTCTCGCTCATACCCTATCTCCATAGTTTTATTGTCATGACGGTTGCCACTCGTTCTCACTGCACACATTTCATGCCACTGCCATTATTTGAAAATGTTATGTTTTTACCCCCTTTCGCGCGTGGAATTTTAGGCCCCTTTACAGCCAGTTACCATAACCATTGCTCATATCTTTTGTCCATGAAATGGCGCTCTTTGGCCGTGAAACGGCCCTTGCGCCAGAAAAACATCATACATCATCATCATCAGCTGAGTTAGGCAAACGTAGCACAGTCTCGGCTAATTCAGGTAAAGATATCTAAGCGAATTCATGGGATGACATAACTTGCATTGAGTTTCCGGCAGGTGTGCGGTAAATTGGTCTTCTAAGCCTATCGCTACGACTTCAACAGAGGCACTTATCCGTTGCGGCGTCAACACACATGACTCTAATGTCAACAACGGCGTCGGCAGTACCTTTCGTGTCTGAAGGTACGCGAACAATTCACGCTTGTTTGATTTTGACAGGTAATCATAATTCTTGCTGTCATAGTCATCTTTCGCTCGATTAACAGCACGCTTAATACACCACCAAGAATCTGATAGTTTCCAATTGGTCGGATATTTATTCGGTAGCCCCGCAGGGGCGTCTGCTTCTGCAGGCGTTTGGTGTGTGGCGACACCACGGACCCGAGCCAACGGGGGGGTTTCGACCCCCTCCCACGCCTCGCCGTGCGTGGCTGAGCCGTGTCCGGGGAAAAGGGGATCCTGGGGGTTGAGTCGATTCCGGGTGATTGGACCTTTAAGGCCCCCTGGAGGAGGCAACACACCCCTTTGCCCCGGCTTCACGTAGACGGCACCTCCGGATTGACCCGCCGGAGGAATCGGCAGTCGCCTTTTCCTGTCTCTCTCTCCTAACATCTTCGTCTTTTCTCCTACTTTAAACCTTTCCTGTCTTCTACCCTCTTCCATTGACTTCCGTGTTTCTTGGCGGCAAGGGTTAACCCTGGTGTGGCTACCGACCTTTGGATACACCCTATTC
>CM023490.1:85650179-85705985 GCA_013339685.2 Hyalomma asiaticum | reverse complement strand
AATTGTGTCACTCCTATAATCCACCTGTACCTTGTGCCCAGGCATTATGTGGCCCGCTGCGTCCACTTATTCTCTTCAGCACTCCCAGGACGTCAGCTCTCTCAATTTATTCTCTAATACCCTGCATTCTCTGTTCGCCTCTGCTAGTGCTCCACCTAATATTTTTCGTTCAATGGCACATTGCGCGGTAAAGTCGAATTTATTTGCTACCCTCTAAGATCCTGCGCCGCATGCTAGTCTCGCTGTCGCTTCGCGCACTCCGAAGTAGGAGACTCCACGGCCGCCTTCAGCTACGGGTTTGGTCTATTGAACGCCATGTTTGTCAAAACCTCCGCACACAATGAACCTTCCAATGCGAAAAAGTTTTCGCCTAGTGTCATCACATGTCTTTTGATCCGTTTGAGTGGTAAACCTCCACCGCCATCAGCGTCCGCGTACGTGAAACTGAATGGTGCAAAATGGAAGGTGCATGGAGCAAGGTAGAACGGAGCTGCGCAGAACAAGAAGAGGCGGTACGCAACATAACACCAGACCCCGAGCGACAATTATACCTTCAGAGGCGTACATAAGTGTACGAGTTCATTCCGGAAGAGGAAAAAAAAAGCATGTCCGCTGCCCAAAGACAGGGCATATTCTTGCTCTAATAGACAAGAAAGATTAGGTCCTCCTAGAGGAAAGGAAAAGGCATCTGTCTGGGAGTAGCAAGCGAAAGAAAACGCAAGGAGATAAACGCACTGTCAGAGAGCGGACTCGGAGTAGGGATACAGGAGTGGAAGCACTGCCTCAGCCCGAAGATATCAGCGCCATAGCGATAGGACCGCCACCGGCGCCGTCACACGCCGCCAAGTACTCGTTTGGTTACTAAGGCAGCCTTTCATACTGGATGTCCGTAGATATTTAGTGTAATCTCAGTTGCCCCTGTAGGTGTGCCGACTCCTGATACTCTCCTGCGTTGAATTACACCGTAAAAAGACAAATTGTACTCGAATACCCCAACGCAACGAATGTACAGCCATAAGAATTGTGAAAGAACGCTGAAGTTGCCGTCAAGAGGCCATTGAGTCTAAACGTAACTGCCAAGCGCAACACTGGTCATAACACTACAATCTGCATAGCATAAAACGCTAAAGCGCAAAGGTACAGCTTGCAAATGACGAATAATATCTGCTTGAACAGTAAAGCCGTGTTACTGTTCCAGCATGCTCAGGTACAATGTATTGGGTACAGTAGTGAGCAGTACGGGACACTCTCGTCCATTTCGTATTGCTCACTACCGTACCTTATAGAGGACACCATCTTTAAAAAAACAAAGCGAACCTCTCATGCTTCGTTCCCATGTTTGTGGTTTTGTGCCCGCTTATTTGGTGTGGGACATCCACACATTTAAGTGGGCCTTTTCCGTAAGAAGTATAATAGCGTCACTTGCGTCACGTTTTCAGAGGTGTCCAGAGTCTGTGCGCCAATCCTGCTTGCGATACCCAATCGCTGCGGAGCAAGACCCTTGCTGGGTGTAACTGTGATGAACTAATTCCCTAGCAAAATATTTCGTCTCTCTCTTTTTTTACGGAGGGTAGGTTGATCCTAGAAAATTTGATCCATTAGGCCCGAGTTGGATCCCTGCCTTGGCGGTCGCGTTTCGGTGGAGGCGAAATGTTAGAGGCCCGAGTTCTTTGATTTCTGAGCACCTTGAAGAACTCCAGGCGATCGACACTTCCCGAGTCCTTGGATTCGGCGAGGCTCATAATGGCATTGTGGTTCGGGCACCAGGGGCGGATCTGAAGGTGTGGTGCGGATTTCCTGATCCTCCTCTTAGTTTTTGAATGTACGGCCCCAAGAAGACGACTCACTTCGGAAACACAGTTTATAACCGACTCTTTAGTAGTGTCGAATGCACCGTCTTATATCTGAAAGCACGCGCGCTGATTTCTTTGGTATTGACCCTCTCCCACCCCTCCGCCCCGCTTTTCTCGGAGCGATCCCATATCCAGCCTTGGTTGGCTCACAAAACCCTAGAAATATAACGAATCGTGACGATACACGATGTCGACTTCATGACAAACAAACTTCAAGTCTGCCAATAATACGGACATTAGGTTGATATTTCAACCGAATTCACCTTTCCTAGCCGCAAATTGTATATCGCTTTGTATTCATTGTTTTTTATATTACTTTTATGTTTGATCTTATTGTATTACTTTTGCGTTAAGTTATTGCATTTTTCACTTTGTTCTGATGAATTAATGACGCCTGCATCACGAACGTTTTTCACTGGAACTTTCGTTTTTGTCAGCTTCTACTAACTACTGTACAATCATAGATTTACATACCATGCCTGCTCTTTTCTGTTTGTCGCTTTCAGTTCTCATTCAATTTTGCTTTTATTCTTGCAATCTTGCGTTCTTCCTAGCTTTCCTGTAAGTTTTTATAAATGTATTATTCTTTTCTCATGCTGCACTTCATACTTAACATACATGTCTTTTAGTATTAGCAGGTCCCCCCGTCAGTTCTCGTAACTATGGGACCTCCGAATCTAAAAAAAGCCGGCGAAAAATACCTTATGTACGCGACTTCAGATGTACACCGCGCCGAATGCTATCACTAGTCTTATTAAGATTCAAGTTCGCCAGGAAGTACCTGAATCGTTGTCAAGAGGTCTTAGAATATGTTGCTGCTGCCTGCATGGTGAGGGCACTGGCGTCTTCGTTAGTAGCGCTGCCATGGGGTCTTATCCTTTAACGCCCTACTGAGCAATGAAACACGCAGGAGAACAAAATAAACACGCAGTATGCAAGCGCAAACCGTTCTCTGAAGCCATAAAAGTCTTGGCACGGTCTATCTGATCTGCCGAAAAGGGAAATTACTGAAGCATTCCGTATACATGAAAGAAAGGTATTTTAGCACACCTTTAATGATATCTAAAAATAAATTGGTATTCTAGAGACTGCTGCCTTATTATAGCCACAAATTTGGCACATGCAGATGGAACATTTTGATTTTGGAGGGTGGCTCCACTCTCTGTCATTATCGAAACCAGTTATAGATTTCGTTTCATGTCTTCTTTAATTTGCTTCTTTTTCGCAGTCTGTAAATAGGCTTTGCAGGCGCGGAAATAAATTACTCGCCTCTCCCCGTTTATCCCCTTTGTTCTGTTGCCCGTGCCATCACCTAGCAGTACGTTAAATGATGGTGTCTTGATGTTTTGTGTGCTAAAACTCGTTTGTGTGCTAAGCCTCGTTTTTATTCTGTGTTGTTTCTTACACCTTCAATCACGTCCTAGTTAGCTGACAGCAACCTAACGTAAAGGTTATCTTTGGCAGCACAGAATAGAGTCCGTGTGGATCACTCCCCGCTGTGGTGTTCGAAAGAAACAGAAAGGCGACATCTTGCTTCCAAAACAAAACTTGCCACCCTCAGCCGGATCAAGTTTTTCCGGAGCTCAGCTCGCCGCCAGAGGAGAGGAGACACCTAGTAGACGACAGTTCCAAGGACACTTGCTCTACCCCTCTTGGCTGTCGCGGCCAGACGAAGGAAAAACAACCATAGGTCTACACACACCGGTTTCGAAGAGCAGGCGACGGCTTTGACAAGTGCCAGGTCACGTGATGCGGTGTGGGCTCAACGACTGCCGCGGAGTAGACAGCAGGCCAGATCTTGGCCTAAAGTAACCAAGCGTAAAACAACATTTCCAGCTTCGATGCAGTCGGCGACGTCGCACACGCAAAGGGGGCAAAGCCATCGTCTGCACCCATCCACAACTTGGCAACGATGCCAAAGACACGGGGGCCGAACACATCGCCTTCACTCAGCGGGCCTGAGTTGCGACAAAAGAAGAAGGCATAGAACAAGACTCGAAGCAGTGAACCGGAATGGTGCATCCGTTCAGTCGTGGTGTGAGGCGGGTCCGTAGACGAAAATAGACGACTTCGCCCCGACCACTGAGACCGAAGCATTAGCTGCGGCCTGTTCAAATAGGGTGGCACCACCACACAAATCACTTCTCGGGAGAGTCGCTAAACCCTGGGTGTTAGGATGAGACGATGGCTCACAAAGATACTACTATTGGCCTGTCGCTGGGGCGATTGAGCTTGCGTTGTGTGGAAACCGGTCTCCCTGAGTTTCCTTTGGTTGACTGGTTTTAGTATAACGCGTAATTACACTGGAAATGCGTGCCTCATTTGCATCAAAAGGCGTACTCGGTTTTAATGTACTTCAGCACAGTCCTCGCAATCTATTCATCGCGTTGTAATTAACACGTGGTTGCAAACATTAGCGACGGTGTTTGCGACATTCGTCAAGGCAGCAGCGTGACAGCACGCTCCACATCTTTGAATCTAGTCTGCGAAATAGCTCTATTTAGCAGGCACCACAGTTCACCTGGATATAAGCCGGTCACTGACAATACGATTTCTTACTAATTCCATGGGCTGATGGCCAAGGAAGCTTACGTAGAAGCGAATGTACACGGAAAGGATCTGTCGTTCCTTTGTCGCATCTGGAAAGGAAGAAATACTGAGCACAGCTTACGGTGAATATGTAAGGTGTATTATGCTGCAGCATACTGTGCTGGAAATAGATAGTAGGGATAGTTTCTCTGCTGAGCATCCTGAGAGCTTCACGGGTTTTAATTGCTTTGGTTTCTTTCTACGCGAGGAAATTCATCGAAGCACTTAACATTTAGCAACAGGCGTTTCTGGACTTCTTGCATGAGAGATAACGCCTGCTAAAATGTCATGTCAAAGTGAAGGAACAAGCCACGGTTGTATATCATCCTTGATAGCAATCAGTCATTCCATGAAGGTGAAAAGTGTCAATTGTGCGAGTGCTTGAAAGAATACAAGAACATAGAAAGGCGAATGTCTGTCGCTGTTAGCTGATATGGCGACTTTTGAAATTAATGCACCTACGTTGCCACCATCGCCGCATCTCCTTCGAGGAGGATGATGATATCTCCTTCGCCCCGACGACTAATGTTGACGGCGATCAGCAACTTGCTCGTGGTAGCTGACGCAATTCAACTAAAAATTCGACTCCGTGGATGACTAATGCCGCAGCCACAGGTGTTCACGTGCCACGCAAAGGAAACCCAAGGGCTTGTAATGTATCGTATCTTGAAACCGTATCGCGAACACATGATCCGCTGCGATGAGAAATACGTTTGGTAGCTAGTGGCCTCGCCTCGCACGTGGCGTCTTGTTGGCTTTCGCCGGAGCATCTTGGTCCTGCTCAGAGGTCTCATTCAGAGCCAGGTAATTCGTGACGCGCTTGGCTGCACAGGAACTGTTCGTAGTGGGCGCCTGGTACGCGGTAATACGTTTTGCTTCCCGCTGTCTTGTCTCTCGCTATTCTGACGCTCGCTTTTTTCCGATATTTACCCGTATATTTTGCTGACATTTAGGGTCGCTTAAAGCAAGCTGCAGTATTTTTTATGCAACGAGCGTTGGTTGCAAGAGAAGCGCTAGACGGCGTGTATGCACTACTGAACGTTTAAGCTGCACTCCCAAGGCAAACGAGGCGCCATAGGCAGATCCAACTGAAAGAGCTTTCATGTTGTGCAGCGGCATCGCTACCGCAGATTGACAAGGCAGAAAGATCAGGATGGATGGATGGATGGATGGATGGATATACGGACGCTACGAGTGTCTCCGTTGTAACTGGACAGTGGCGTGTGCCCCTCAGCTTCATTTCCCTCCCTCTCCCATACCCACCCCCCCAAAAAAAAGAGAAAATAGATAATATAATTTCACAGCACAAGTTCCTGCCGCTGACAATAATATTTGTTTTAATGTTGTTTCAACTTCTCTCAACTTTTCCACCTCCGATTCCCCAATTTCCTTTTACCGGTATCTATCGGGGACGTGTTCATCTTTCCGGTGCTGTCCCTAAAACTAAAGCTGCATGTAGGCTAGAGACCAAACGTTCATTAGGGTGGATATATCCGCTTTCAGATAAATTATGTACCGTCGTTTCCCTGGCTTAAGGGTGGGAAAAACAGAGATATCCGGATCCAAGGGACAGTAGGCTCCTGCGAACTCAGTTAACTGCCGCAGCACGGGCCTCTCGTGAGAGGCTGTGCTGCGTAAATCAAGTGGCTGTAATTTCCCTGCGGTACGAATGCCTTGCCTAGACCCTTGATTCCAAGGGACAGTAGGCTCCTGCGAACTCAGTTAACTGCCGCAGCACGGGCCTCTCGTGAGAGGCTGTGCTGCGTGTGTTGGAGTGATTATATGCAATAATTAAAAGAGGAATGATTTGGTGTCGAAGAGAGGTTCCTGTCCGAGGAACAATGCTGGGTGTAGTGGAATGTTGTGTTTGCAGGTTAAAGAAAAGTGCGTCTTCATCTGTGCTTCTCTATGACGGCATTCTACTAGGTCATGCAGGACAGTTAGCGTCTGACCCCATTTTGTGCAGACTGGAGGGTCGTCAATGTATAACAGGTGAGAGTGGGTGTCATATGTGCGACCGATGTGCTTGTTCTAGTAATAGATGCCCAGTTTCCAAGGAGCTGTTTCATTAGCTGGAGCCCGTTAGTTTCGTGCCCCACAAGCACTGTCAATGCCCTCTTATATTCTTGCGCAGTGCTTTAGCTCTATGGGGGGAATAGCTATCGAGGACGTGCAGACACCTGTAGTTATTGACGTAATTTTTTCTGCAGGCATATTTCCTTCAATGTCCCTATGTCCAGGAACTCAACATAGGGTAAAATGTCCAACAGCATACACATTGCACAGGGTCGAGTAGAGCTGGTTTATAATTAGGCTTTTGTGTTTGCGAAGCGCCCTTAGAGCAATCACAAGGATGAAAGGATCTGTGTAAATAACGGCCTTCTTTAAATTCGGATTTGTGAAATAGATTACGGCAGGGAGTAACCCATGCGCTTCCGCCGTAATAATACTCGTCTCGGGATGGAATGCATTAGAATCTGAGAAGCATGGTCCAACTGCTGCATGTGAGACGCCAACAGACTTCGATGCAGCAGTGTAAATCCGGGACAGGAGTATTTGTGTTGAAGTTCCATAGGTGAATCTGTGCAGCTGGCGCATGTTTTGCAAATTCGACAGAAGACAGATCAAAATCTATAGGCTGCCATTACCACAGGGGAAGAACTATAAATGGGGCCGTTGGACGTTCGAGAGCTGGGACGTGCATTTCTTCCGCCACTTATCTCACGCGAAACGAGAATGGTTCTCTCACCCTAAACCGGTTAAGGATGCGGACTGAGCTGAACAAGTCATTTACAGCTAAATATAAGGGGGATTCTTTGTTAGCATTTACTGTCGAAGTACATGGAGGATGAGTGCATCCTCTGCAAGTGAAGTTACCATTAATTCGCTTCGACATACAAGTTTTATGTGGAGCTTGTTCTGAATCCACCTGTCGACAGCCGAATACCAAGATGGTGCACGGCGTCCAGCATCTTCAAAGCACTTCGTGCAACAGCCTGGTAAACGACGGCACCACAGCCTACGCGCGCGTGTACAAGGCTTCCGTGTAAGTTCATGAGGCATTTCCTATAACTGCCCCATGGTCTGCGGGCCAATAGCTTTAGGATTATGCACTCACCTTTAAGATACACGTGAGGTAGAAGCGCTAGCTTATCGTCCAGCATCCTGCCTAAAGATTTGTGTTCTCTTTTCATACGCAAGGGCTCGCTACGAAAAGGAATGTCGGGATCTAGGTGCAGCTAGGTGCAGGCCTCTCCTTCTAGAGAAAGGAATGCACAAACATTTATTGAGCTTTAGTTTAAATACGTTCGCGTTTGCCCAGGACGACACCTTATACAGGCAAAACTGTACTTGCCGCTCACAGATCGCCAAGTTGCAAGATCTGAGGCCAAGCCTATCTGAACATAATAAACATAAGCTGAACAAAATGTTTGTTTCGCGGGATGTATGGCCGCACAGCATTCATCTTCATGATAAAAAGCACTCCACCCTGCGGTAGTCCTGTTTTATGAATAAAAATACCGGAGAAGGAGTTATTTTCTCTGAGTCTCTATCACATTGAGCATGTTGTCACGGATTGCCATGCCCGACAGGTCCGGCAAGGTTCCGTAAAGCCGTGGGGTATCATCAGCCTTTTCTTTATCGAGGAACAAGGCAAGGAAAAATTGCTTGTGTGCAAAAGCGTCACGGATGTACGCCTCAATACGACTGAGATGGTCAGTGGTGGAACGGCCTTCCCTGAAGCCACACTGCTGCTGTTCAATATTTGTTCGTTTTAACAAAATATAACAGTTGGCGATTGACAATCTTTTCAAATAACTAGCACAGACAGCTAGTTAGTGCGATAGGGTGGTAAGTCGTCGCACAAGACTGGTCTCTACCTTGTTTGAGCGCAGGGATTACAAATAGCCCTCCATGTTGTTGAAATGTATCCTGTCGTCCTGATGATGATGTAAAGGGACAACAGCACCCCACTGTCTGCGCATCTGGGTCCAGATTCTTTTATCATTACGTACATAATCCTGTCAGCTCCGTGGGATGACATCTGTTCGGGGCAGCTCTGAACTTGGCTATGCCGAAAGGAGAGTTGTACCGTAACTTCCAGTGCCCTAGAGGTACAATGCGTTTCGTTCGGCCATTTCCTTGTGTTTTCAAAAGTCAGCCGAGTAGTTTGACGAGCTGGAAACGCGCTCAAATGTTCTCCAAGAGCATTTGTCTCGTCGTCGAGTGTGTTCCCTAGACCGCCAACGAAAAGCAAGGAAATTGAGTAACCATCGAATACTTTTACCAGAAGGTTCCATATTTTCGCTTTACGTGTATGTGAATTGATGCTCGAGGTATATTTTACCCAACTGCCTCTTTTAGCAGTGCGTCAAGTAGGCCTTCCTTGAGGTTTTGCTTTCTTAAAAGTTGCGAGATGTTCTGCCGTTGGGTACTTGTTTCTTCCGTGCACTCCGGCATTTTTCATTCCATGGCACACGCCATTTCTTTGGGACACCGTTTCCTACCAGGATGCATACTAGCCCGGCATTAACTACGACAGTGAAACGAGCCATAGAATAGTCTATATTTAAACCTTCGAAAGGATGTCGGGGCATATGGATCAGTCGATAAAACTTCTACAAATCACCAGACGCTATTTTGCATCGAGGGTTGTGTGGTATATGTAATACTCTTCAGATATTTTGATGCAGATTGGGAAGTGGTTACTACCAATAGCGATTTTTAATGACATTCCATTCAAAACAAGTTAGGAGATCTGCCAGAGAGTGTTAGATCTATGGCAAAGTACGTATTATGTCTCCTGGTGTAAAACTTTGCCTCTTTGTGTTTATGGGCACCCGGCAATGCAGTTTGCTTGTACACGTAGCGCCAACTGGCAGCGGCGATGAGAACCCGCGAGTATGCCCTTCGGCACCTTCGCGCCATTTCACCGTTGTGCGCACTGCGAACAGCACTCCAGCGCGCGTTTTTACAATGGATTCGCCTATTGACAGCTTTGTGAGAGGTGTGAAAAAAAAAAGGAACAAGCGCATATACTGCTGCGTTAAGGATAGTCACAGCAGAGAAGGGGATGTCGGCATAATGATGTATCGCTTCCCACCTAGGCCGTGGGAAGCAACTCGGCGGCAGAAGTGGATCGCCGCTGTTCGGCGCGTCAAGTAAGCGTCGCCCTTGCGAATTTTTGTTAAACAGAACAAAAACAACAACGGGAAGCATTCGTGAAACACACGACAACGTTATAACTGCTCAAAAGCGTCTGTTCAGCTTGTTTCGCTCCAGAACACGGACAGGGGTTGTCACTTGTGAAATCTGTTACGTTGTAAGAGCTCCACACTGAGGCTTTGGACGCACGGCGCATTTTTCCACGCATTTATTAGTCAACGTGCCGTAACTCTCCTTTGTGCGCCAGGACGATGACTCGACTGCTGGAACGGGTGGATTAATGTGGATGTTTCTCGCACTTAGTACAACAGAAATAAGGCTAGAGTGCACCGCATAACACGTCGAGTATCCGCAAATTAGCGTTTCGCTCGCGCACACTAGCGCAAACTTGTTCTGCCTCGTGTTACTATCAGCTGATTGTTTGAGCACACGTCGACTATTCGCAAATTAGCGTTTCGTTCGCGCACACTAGCACGTACTTGTTCTGTCCTCCGTTGTTGTCAGCTGATTTGTCCAGAACACGTCGAGTATTCGCAAATTAGCGTTTCATTCGCGCACACTAGCACACGTTTTGTCTTCGCGTAGTTGTCAGCTGATTTCCCCAGCACACGTCGAGTATCCGCAAATTAGCGCTTCTTTCGCGCACACTTGCACAGGTTTTGTCTTCGCGTTGTTGAGTGCCAGCTGATTGCTCTCAATTAATTGTTTCAGCGCCGATGACCTCTCATCTTGGTGACCGAACGAAAATACCAGAATATGTTCGAGGCTCGGGCTTCCTCGATGGCTTTCCCCACGTCTGCGGACCGCTAGTACACGAAGCGTCCTCGTGTAGGTTTACGTACAATGCGACCGCTGCGCAATGCTTGCAGTTGCCCAGGGCGCCGTAGCGGCACGTACATTTGCCGCTGATAATTTCTCGAGGCGTGATCGCCACCTGTGAATGAAACGACGCTAAAAGGAAGAAAGATGATTTTTAGGCATGACATGTGCCGGCACTCGTATGCATCGCAAGCGGGCTGTCAACATGAATAAAAGCGTGGCAAGCACCTGTCTTACGCGAGATGCAAGTTCACTTCTTATAAGTACAACAATAGCCATAAAGAGACGGACGGAGACACAAGTCAATTGTTATATGTCGAACAATAACCCCAAAGAAACGCAACGAAGACACAAGCCGCTGCTTTCTTCTGTTATCGCAATTTCGCCCAACCCGGCAAAATTTCTACGACGTGCAAGGCATGCGCTTAGTAATAGAACTACAAGTGATGGACGAGAAACGTACACGGTCGTGCTTGTGCACTCAAGCGGAATAAAATAACGGTCGTTGTCGTAGAGTGCGCATCCTATATCAAGCGCCGGTGGTCGAAAGTGGGCATCGATGTTTTCAATCGCCTTAAAACCGCAATACAGAACCACCGACATGCTTCAAAAGAGCGCTACAAAACTCCCGCCATACAGCCAGCCAGAGAACGTTGGCGCGTTGGCCGCCTCAGTGTTTCGCGGAATCGACACGGTGGCGCTGACGGCTGCGCCGATCGCTGCGCCACCTAACCATTGACAGTTGGGAATAAGGCATGCACTAGAGTCCAAGAGGTACTGCTCCATCAGGCGACCCTTCGCATCGTACCGGGAGTCACCCGAGAGCGGGTTATGTGCACTGAGGTCGCGAGTCAGGATAAACGGACGCGGGAGCTGGTTAACCCTTCAAGGTCTATCTTGTTCAACCCACGACCAGGAGGAATATAAAAAGAACATGTAGCCGCGAACTTAAGCATGATGGCACGGATGGCAGCTGCCTCGAGGGTAGTGCTAAGTTGCAGCTCCTGGCTTGCTATAGACATTTTTGTTATAATAGCTGCCCCACTTGATGGGGCAAGGGCGTGAGCACGATCAATTTTTTTGACGTTGTAGCGCCGCGAAACGGCGCTTCTGCGTGGATTGCGAAGAGCGCATGCGCGAGGAACCAGTCGACTTTTCCTCGCGGGCTTCGAAGTTAAAAAAGTTCAGTTTTTCTTTCGGACGCGTGTTTCTTAATCGCTCAGCTCGGCCTAGCAGCGCGCTCCACCAACACTGGTGATCCGGAATTGCGGTGCAGCCATCGGCGTTGAGCATCATCGTCTCTATGACGTCGACTACGGACTGCACGACTATGACGTCCACAACGGACGCTGCGCCCAGTTTGTTCAGTCGACGGTACGCTGCCTCCCTTTTGGATCGCGGACCCCGCACTCTGGTTTATTCATGTAGACGCGCAGTTCACAGCACGACACATCACAGCAGACCTTCCCAAATACCACTACGTCGTAACTAGTCTCCCGACGCCAATAGCCAGGGAAATACGGGATCTTTTAATCGACCCACCTGTTGAAAAAGTATAGGCAACCTTAAAGGAAACGTGTCATCCGCCGTGTCACGCCCCTCGAATCGCAGCGACTACAGCAATTGCTTTGCGACACCGACTTCGGCGATAGTATTCCCAGTCAGCTGTTGCGCAGCGAAACACAATGTAGACGAAGCATTATTCCGAGAACTCTTTTTGCAGCTTTGCCGGCAAATGTCCGCTTGGTAGTCGCTGCGTCCGAGCACAATGACCTACCTGCGGCCGCGGAGTTTGATGGTCGGCTCATAGCGTTCACCACGCCCACATCACTGGCTTGCCATGCGAGCACAACAGGCTCAGCACGAACTTCAGCCAATGCGTGAAGATATTGACAATTGATTGATTGATTGATTGTGGTTCGGTTAGGAAAGCACGCTAATTTCTGCAGCCCATGTAGGGAGCACGGCTAAGTGTCTGTGAGGGTGGGGGAAGGTGAGTGAAAGAGATAGAAAGGAGAGAAAGGGCTTCGGAAATTTAGACCACCTGGAGTTGTTTAACGAGCACTGACAACGCACAGCACACAGGCCTCTCGCATTTTCGCCTCCACTGAAAACGCGACCGCCGCGGCAAATGTAGATTGGAATGCAGTGCCAACGGCCCCTTGAAGCAAGCACGAAGTTCTTCGACACGCACGTGCTCTCGGACGATCAGCCATTGCTGAAGTCAGACGCTTGCTGCCAAGCTCGCGCTTGCGAACGCTTTTTCCTGGCTGTAGCTTAGACACCTGCCGATTTCTTGCATGTGGCCAGCTCTTGCCTGTGCTAGCTCCGTGACATTTTTCTGGTGGAGGCGCGCGGTAGGCGTTAAATGTTAGGATCTCAGCAGCATAGCCTAGACAAGAGCCGGGTAAGTAGTTCTACCGCGCTCACTATTGTGCACGCACGTAGCAGTCGTCGTCTCTAGGGGTTCCAGCCACAACACGGTCTTCTACCCGAACGCACCAGGATGACGAGCCAACCGCCTCCTGCCGCTACGGCAGCGTCGCACCTGGCCCTGAATCACACCAGGACGCCGAACCCGTTTCACGGAGATGCTTCAGAAGACGCCGACGATTGCCTCGACCACTTCGAACGTGTTGCCAACTTCTACGACTGGAACCAAGAGCGTAAGCTACGCTATGTGTACTTCGCTGTTGAAGATTCCGCGAAAACGTGGTCTGAGAAGCACGAGGCGACGCTGACGTCGTGGGATGAATTCCACCGGCAGTTCCTGAATGCCTTTGCCACAGTGGACAGAAAGGAGGCCGGTGTTAGCAATGGAGGCTAGAATTCAAGGTGCGAACGAACGAGTGACAGCGTACGTAGAAGATATTAGCCTGTTCTTCAGACGTGCGGAGCCTTCGATGACAGAGACTAAGAAAGTGCGCCACCTAATGCGAGGCGTGAAATCTTTGCCGGCCTCATTCGAAACCCACCGTCGACACTTGCGAGTTTCTGATGTATAGCAATGTATTTTGACATTTCCTCTGAATATACGTATTAGATTTCTATTTTGTTTATGTATGCCATGTTTTATCTTATTCAACATGTTACATTTTATTCTGTTGCATTGAAAATGTGTGTTATAATTGGATATAAGGTGAACATGTGCGTGAATGCTGCTTGTGGTGTTACTGCTGCCATGTGAGGGCCTTCAGGCACATTCAAGCTGTATACTGCAGCTTTTCGCCTGAAGGACCCCCAAGAGTTTCGTTGGAAAATAAACATTTCTCATTCTGATTTTCTGATTCATGATCAAGCCACTGCCAGGGAGAAGAAAGGCCCTTTAGCAGCGGGCTAGACAATTCGACCGCGCCGCCTTGATTCCGAATGAGCTGTGTTCCGTTACCGTGAGCAACATGTGCGCCTTGCGAGAGCTCATCAGGGCTGTTGTCAAGGAGGAACTGCAGAAGATGCAGGCCACCACTACTGCCCCTGTAGAGCCACTTTCCATTGCAGAAATAGTGCGCGCCGAGGAGAGATAGGCCGTCCACGTTCCTGGACAGTACGAGGCCACATTGAAGCAGTGCGCCGCCCCTAATGCTTACAGCATGGTACCCCCAGCATGGCAAATGGAAGTGAGCTTCAGGGCTCGCAATCCACCTTTCGTAGTGAAGCAAGACCTAGGAAGTGCGACGTCTGGCGCACCACCGACTACAGGCCCCCTTGTTATCATTGTGGCGAAGCCGGACACGTCTACAGAACGTGTCCTTGCCGACGTGTAGGGCTCCGTGGGTTCTCGCCGGATGCACCTCGTCCACGGCCCAGTGAGCGACCGCGGGAAGTAGAGAATTTCGTCGCGAGTCATCAGAACTTCAGTCAGCGGTGGCACGAGCCGTGTACGTCGCCTCCTCCTAGTTCCAGATCAGCCAGCCCAGCCTTCTCCCGTGGCACTTCTAGACGACGCTCGCCTAGCACTGCAGGTCGGGAAAACTGAGTTCAGCGACCTCCGGAGGTGACGCCGATGACGTTCAAGATCCTTCATTGCGACGACAACAAAACGGCGCAGACACGCAGACGTCCGCGAGACACCTGTCGCCGGCGCCACCCGAGCAAGACAGACACGAGGAGGGCAAGCTGAGCCGCATACGGTACGAGAAATCGTGAAGTCGAACATTCCCGTCACTGTCGACGACCAAGAAATAACGGCGCTAATCGACACCGATTAGTCATTCATGAGCATGGATCTTGCCACCAAGCTGAAGGAAGTTTCTACCGTCGCACATTCGCACTGCAGGAGGCCACTCAACTCCGGTAGGAAGATGCACAGCACGATAGGCCACTCAACTCCGGTAGGAAGATGCACAGCACGATTGAGCAATCATGGGTATACATACCTCGGAGATTTCGTTATCCTGCCAGGTTGTTCAAGGGACCTCATTCTGGGAATGGACTTTCTGCAGGCTAATAGAGCCGTGATTACGAAAGTCTCGGTTAACTTTTTTCGACTGCACACGCCTCAGCAAGGAACACCTAGCTGTGACGAAACTCATGTCAACGGCTTGAGGATCCTCAACGATGACGTCACTGTGCCACCAAGAACCAGTGCATTGGGCCTTGTAACATGCGACGTGTTGTATGCTGACGTCACTGGTACATTTTTATCGCATATGACCCACGCAAGCAGCGGTGGCCTTATCACGAGTTACCATACTATAATATGACTGAGCGTGAATAAGTCTTTAATTTCCCAACTGGGCGTCCAGCAGGTTCACAACATTGGCGACGAGGCCGCCGTCGAAAGTGGGATGGCTGTCGGCAAGATCGGCGAGTATCGTCTCGGCACGGACGCGTCTTGGGATGAGTACGTCGAGCGCTTGGAAATGTCCTGCGTCGCGAACAAGATCACAACAGAGGAGCAGAAAAGCGAGGTTCTGCTGAGCTGTTGCAGCGAAGCAGTGTACGGGCTCATCGTAACCCTGGTGAAGCCAGTAAGACCGACCACGGCAAGCTACGACGAAATCAAGACGGCCGTTCGCAAGCACCTGCATCCGAGCCCTTCGAAGATGCACGCAAGGTTTTTGTTCTACAGAAGAAACCAGGCTGCCAATGAATCTGTGGCAGACTACGTCACTGCCCTGCGGAAACTAACAGAAGACTGCGGTTTTGGTGACAAGCTGTTACTGCTGAACGTCATGATGCGGGATCGGTTCGTGTGCGGTATCAAGAACGAGGCAGTCCAGCAGAGGCTTCTCGCTGAGCACAACCTTACGTTCCAGGTCGCGTATGACATGGCCGTGACAGCTGAAGCTACGGAAAAACAGCAGCGAGACATACGCAACCAGGGAAGAGACGAGACAAAAGTCGGCCAGGGGCTCATTCAAGCAAGTCGCCTGAAACAAGACACCGCGGCGGAAGATTCCAGTTGCCATCGCTGCAACGGTAAGCACGCTCCGCATTTATACAATTTTAAAAGGGCGGCATGTTTCAAGTGCATGAAAATTGGACATACAGCGGAAGCCTGTCGTTCAAAAGACAAGGTTAGAAAGTTTCAAAGAAAGGTGTCACACGTGCAGAAGAAAGAGAGTGAAAGCAAGGGTGCCTACGAAATGACCGAATTATTTTCTCTCTGTGAGGCGAATCTGCAAGAAAATTTCACGGTTGAAGTACAGATTCAAGGGCAGAACGCACCCTTGGAAATCGTTTCCGGAGCGTCGTGCTCAATTGTGAGTGAAGAAACTTTTCGGTTAATCGAGGGAAGGCAAGGAAAATGCCCCTTGAAGAATGTGGCACAACGTTCTCGTAACCTGGTCAAAGGAGGCGTTGCCTGTAGTTGGTCGCGCAAGTGTGGTGGTGGAATTCATGGGCCGTACAGCAAAACTACCCTTGTTGGTAGTGAAGAGGAGAGGTAAGTGCTTGGGCGGAACTGGTTTAGGCCGTTGGGCATTGGACTGCGTGGAACAAACACAGCAACTGAATGTTGAAGATGTGACTTCACGGTTTTCTGAGGTGTTTCGCAGTGACCTTCCCGGATTCAATGGACCGCCAGAGCACATCGAACTGAAAGACGACGCCAAACCAACGTTCCTCAAAAGTCGTCAAGTTCCACTGGCACTGAAGGACGACGTGGCCAAGGAAGTGGATCGCTTGGTGCAACAAGGAGTCTGGGAACCGGTCGAGTACTCCAGCTGGGCAACTCCGTTGGTAGTGGTAAGGAAAAAAAGACGGAACCTTACGCCTCTGCGGTGACTACCGTAGCACGGTAAACATGGCAGTTAAAACCAGCGGGTATCCTTCGCCTACTGCCGCGGAAATACTATCGACTCTCGGGTCAAGCAAGATATTTACTAAGCTCGACCTAGCTGAAGCTTATCAACAGCTCAGTCTGGATGATGTGTCGGCCGAAGTGCTCAGAGTTAACACGATCAAGGGGCTGCACAAGGTCAGGCGGCTGCCGTTTGGAATTTGTCGCACCGTGGGTGTTTCAACGAGTCATCGACACGCTGTTGGCAGGCATTCCTGGCGTTAAGGCTTATGTGGATGATATCCTGATTTCCGGGAGTAACGCGGCAGAGCATGCAGAAAGACTGGAGGCTGTGTTGTCGCGTTTGCAAAAAGCCCAGTTAAGAAAGAGTCAACAAGGAAATGTGTGAATTCAACCAGACGAGCATTTTCTTGGGACGCCGGATTGGTAACACGGGGATCCACATGAGCCGAAGCAAGACTGAAGCCATCCAGCAAGTGCCAATGCCCACTAGCAAGGAGCTGCAAGCCTTTTTGGGGCTATTGAACTTCTACAGCAGTTTCCTCAAGGCCAGGACCGAAGTGGCGGAACCTCATACCGGCTCTTGGACCACGACCACGAATCGGAGTGCATGGAAAGGTGAGCACCAACGGGCTTTCGAGAAGCTGAAGAAGCTACTTAGCTACGATGCTGTACTTGTGTTATATGACCCCAAGCGTCCCTTGATGCTGTGCTGCGACGTATCCCCTGTAGGGTCGGGGCGGTGCTGGCCCATAAAGCTGCTGACGGGAGGGAGCGACCCATAGCTTATGCTTCACGAACTCTTGGAGCAAGTGAGCGTAGCTACGCGCAAATTGACAAAGAGGGTGTAGTCGACGTCTTCGGGGTAAAAAAATTTCATCAGTACCTCCCTAGGCGAGAATTCACGGTGACAAGAGATCACAAACAGCTTTTGGGTTTATTTAACACGGACAAGCGGGTACCGGAAGTAGGGTCGCCCCGAATACTTGTGGATTTTGTTTTCCGCGTACAACTATCGCATCCAGTACAGGCGAGGCGAGGACAACTACAACGTCGATGCACTCAGTCAAACTATCGCATCCAGTACAGGCGAGGTGAGGACAACTGCAACGTCGATGCACTCAGTCGACTTCCAGCCCCAGGGGACGTGGACGAACCACAACCACCAGGAGACGTGCTGCTACTGGAAACTGTCGAGTGTCCACTGTTGCAAGCACCGGACATCGTCAAGCTGATTAAAAACGACGGCGTCTTGGCCAGGGTGAAGGACTGGATTCTGAGTGGTTGGCCTTCCACACAACTAGACGGCACGTTTACGCCGTACGAGGTGAGGAAGACCGAGTTCTCACTGCACCGTGATTGCATATTCTGGGGAAATCGCGTGATAATTCCCGAAGCCGCAAGAGAGCAAGTGCTCCAACTCCTGCATGCACACCACCCAGGGGTGAGTGCTATGAAAGCAGCGTTAGGTGCTTATGTGGTGGCCAAAATTGGATAACCAAATTGAAGAGTATGTGCGGTACTGCCAGCCATGGTCAGAGCAACCGACAAAGCAACCTCAAGGCTCCCGTGCACTTTTGAGTCAAACCAGACCCACCTTGGAGGCGTCTGCACATGGATTTCGCGGGCCCAGTCAGATGTACTCCTTGTCGTGGTAGATGCCTACAGCAACTGGGCAGAGGTCGAAATGACGTCATGACGACTGCAGCCGTTGTGACAAGCTTAAGAAAAATGTTTGCGACACACGGGATGCGACACGTTATCGTGTCTGACAATGGAACGGCATTCACAAGCGCTGAGTTCCAAACTGCTTTGAAGTGTAATGGTGTGCGTGCTGTTTTTACTGCACCTTATCATCCCGCCGGTAATGTTAAAGCTGGGAGGATGGTAAGAGAAGTCAAAGAAGCTTTAGAAAAGCAACAGGAAGCATCAACACAGTGCAAGATTTCGCGGTTCCTGTTTACACAGCACACGACGCCAAATTCTGCAACAGGGAAATCGCCAGCAGCAATGATGGGGCGAAGGCTGAGAACTGCTCTGGATCGTCTTCATCCGGACAGACAGCATGTGCCGGCGGTTCACCACCCTGAGACGAAGAGGTACTGTGTCGGTGACGCTGTCTACTCTAAAAGCTTCACTCCAGGTCCCAGGTGGAAAGATGCCAGAGTGGTGGCGGTCAGAGGGCCAGAGTCAACACGGTTCAACTGGATAACGGCGAGCGCTTTCACGACATTGGAACCAACTTAGAAGCGCCTGGACGAGATCCGAATCAGGTCAAGGTACCGGGGTCGGCTGTCACGCTGGGTTTTTTCCCACGGCAAGACGACCGCAGTCGTCGACCCCCAGAAGCAACCCAGGAGGAGAGCCTGGGTCAACCTGATCAAGAGTCAAGCGCCACACGCCCACAGCAGCAGATGAGCCCAGAGGCACCAGAGGCAAGCCCGGAGCAAGCCAACAAAGATTCGACCGCGCCTCGAAGGTCAACGCGCGTTCGACGGTCGATTCTACGTTATGGCATTAACGACTAGCCAAACGAAGCTTTGCGTTCTCGTATAACTAATCTTAGAAGGAGTGTTATATACTGACGTCCCTGGTACATTTTATCGCACATCACCCACACAAGCAGCGGTGGCTTTATCACGAGTTACCATAGTATAAAATCACTGAGCGTGAATGAACGTTTGTTCATTTCCCAACTGGGCGTCCTGCCGATTCACAACACGACGCATCGGACAACCATGAGGGTATTGCCAAGTATCCCACTGCTGCTCGAAAGATAGTCTATGTCGCGCGAGGTCTCGACCGGTTACAAAGTGCTCGCATGTTTTGCTGACAAACTTTGGCAATGAGTATCAGCACGTCCCTCAAGGCACAGCTGTCTCATTCCTCAACATTGCCGAGCTCTCCAACGTCAGCACGTTACAAGTTACTTCACCTGATGCATCATGTCAGCTTGAATGCGCGCGTTCACATCAGTGCTGATTTAACCGAGCTATAGGCAATTTGGCACCCACATCACGCTTACTTGTCTAACCTACTCGAATCTGTCCAAAATAAAGCAGCCCGGTTTATCGCGTCTTCGTATTCTCGTTACGTAAGTGTAACTGCCTTGAAGAAAAAGTTAAATCTTGTTAGCCTTGACTCACGTAGAAAATTTGCGCGGTTGGTGTTTTTTCATAATCTCTATCATGGTAACACCCCATTTGCTCGAGCTAACCTTCTGCCTGCTCCAAATGTATCGATTCGGCGAGACCATGTTCATAAAATAAAACCAATATTTTCCCGGACCAACTCTTATCAAAACTCACCGTTAGTACTATCGATTACAGAATGGAACTCTTTGCCCTCATCTATCGTGTCACATACAGAATCAGCGCCATTCCATGCTGCCCTAACAGTGCTTTTGGAAGGAAACCCCCCATAGCCTAAATCTTCCACACTAAAATTGTATAACGCAACATGGTCATTAGAGTTGTACTTTGCCTTGTGTATCTTTTTCAGACTTTTTTTGTTGCATCCTCTGAATTGTGCTTCAACTTGTAGTCCCATTTCTATGTAGTTCTATGTGCTTCAGTTCTGTAATTCTATTCTTTGTTTAACGAGAATGATGATAGTAGAAATTGTTTAACTCGAAGGACATGTCATTTCATTTATTTCGCGGTTTCTCTGTTCACTTTACCATAATATGTACACACCTTTTTTGTACCCACACTTGTATCCCCCCCTATGTAATGCCCTTTTGGGGCCCTTAGGGTATTCCTATAAATAAATAAATAAAATAAAAGCTGCTGGGCCTCGTGAAAGAATTTTCTGGCTGTTTATCGGCAGAATGTAAAGTTGAGCGTACCTCCGTTGCACAACACCAGATAATTACGGAGGAGTCGGCACGATCTGTCCGCCCAATTCCGTTCCGTGTGTCACCTTCGGAGCGGGAAGCGATTAAGCGTCAAGAAATGCTAAATGATGACGTCATCCAGCCGCCGACAAGTGCATGGGCGTCGCTTGTAGTACTAGTAAAGACAGACAACACACTGCGTTTCTGCGTCGACTACAGGCGGCTTAACAAGTCCCCAAACGTGACGTCTACCCTCTGCCACGAATTGATGACGCTCTGGAGCATCTGCGCCACGCTCGCTTCTTCACTTCGATAGACCTAAGTCATGGTATTGGCAAATTGAAGTCGACGAGCGCGACGCTGAAAAAACCACCTTGTTAACTCCTGATGGGCTACACGAGTTTCAAGTTCTCCCTATCGACCTATCTTCTGCTCCTGCTACGTTTCACCGCATCATGGACAATGTGCTCGCTGGGCTGAAGTGGCAGACGTGCCTGCTATACTTAGACGACGATGCTGTGTTTTCAAACACGTTCGATGAACATCTACGACCGAGAAGCGTGCCGAGATTCTGCAAGAGTCGGTTCGTCGTCCGACCTCGCTGAACATTGTGTATTCTCGATGTGCTGCACAGCCCGCGGATGCGAAAACCACGGGGAGAAGAACACTAGGCGGCTGATGCTGGGGTTCACGACAGCACTGCACAAGATCAACGGTACCGCCTGTGCCGACCGCCGGAGCACACGGGCCGCCATTGTGCCCCTCCTAATGGCCGCTAGGGCGACAGTTCCTCCACACTTCTCTGCCAGCATTCGGGTGGGGCAGGCCGCTCTTCTGTTTCTTTTCTCCGTAAAGCCGAGTCATAAACGATTTTAGACAATCACTAGAAATGGGGCACGGTCACGTGGCAGGCGAGCGCTCAAGTAAACAACAGTCATGCGCTTCTAAAGGCTACCGATTCCAAACAATCTCGAACGGCCCGGCAACTATACAAGGGCCTAATCCCACCCAAGAGGCTGCACGCAGAAGCTAGAGGTTAGCTGGACGAGGCTGGTGGAGCCACGTGACGCCGCCTTCATAGTTTATTTCCCCTCTTCATGCACTCCACAACACTACAGGCGGAGTAGGTAGGAAGTGGTGTGGGCTGGGGGCCTGCTCGTTGGCTCACGTCGCAGGCATGGCCAGCACACTCGAAAACGCCACGCTAGGGCTCTTCTGCGTGTGCCCAATGCGCTTACTCTTGTGTTGCATGTTCGAAACACAAACAGCCAGTGCAATGACGATGCCACGGGTAAATAGCTGTTTCTATCGAGGAACGCACCCCGTGTCACGTCACCAAAGCCACACTATCGCCTTCGGTGACCATTTTGACGCCAAAGCACGCGCGTGAAAAGAAAATAAAAAAGCACCATGTCGGCAAGGCACAGCCAAGTTCCACATTCGCCGTATCATCAGCGGAACGCAAACGAATTATGGGCGAACTTTTCGAAGTTTCGCAACATTTCTCTACGAGCTGCACATTCGCAAGTAAGTTGGTTCATTCTCCACAACCGAAACGTACAAATGCTCGCAACAGTACGAGCAACGCTGCACGCAAAGCGCAGTGCACCGTGAATCGCAACCAGCTATGTAGACCATTTATCGCGAAAAAAAGAAAAAGCGAGGACACCAGAGAACAAACGAACGCTAGCGACCAACTCGAAGTGATTATCACACGTCTCATACTCTTGCAAGTGTTATCAAACATAAATAACAGCAACATTACTAGAAAAAAAATAGCGGTAGAAACGCATCACCACACACGAATCCACGTACAAACTGTGACAACCACCAGACCTTTATTAATCTCCGCACCTTCTCCTTACACTGCTGCACATCTACAGACACGCTAAAGTCACTCTCTCAGAAAACAAAATTCACAAGAAACGGAAGACGAGAACACAAAACGGCGATAACATTGCACTGGCGTTTATTCATTCACCTCACGTTTTTACACACCTGCGAAAGTCACTTTCTAAAAAAACAATTCACTGTCGGACCGAGAGGCGCGCGCAACAGGAGTCTCTCCCTAGAGCCAACATATTCTTGCGCAGCCATTCTCGAGCTAAACGGCAGCGCGGTAAAAAACAAGACAAAAAGGAAGAAGACCCGGGTGGAACGCAAGCAACAAATCACTGCCTATAAAAAGGTACAGTGTTGCGCTGTATTCCACTCGCTAAACAACAAGACAGGCCGTCACAGTCGCATAAGATCCGTCGAAGCATGCACATATTGGCGCGTCTCGACCCCAATGCCGGTTACATACTATTACCCACGGCTTTGCAGAACGCCGCGCAACGGTAGGTGTAGAGGAGCCGACAGAGCGAGCAAATCCACCAGAGGTAAGCCGATAACTCGGCTTTGGGTCCAAGGGCTTCGGGCCCAAGTCGACGCCGTGCGAACGTCGCGCGAACTCACGGTGTCGACTTGGACGACGGCCACGAACGCTCCGCTCCCGCTGCCAAAGAACGACTGCCGACTGTGTGGCAGTGTGGCGCTCCCTCTCTTCTCCGCAGCGGCGGCCCCTATCGGCGCCGTAGCGTCACAACGCGCTCGCCGTCGGCGCCGTGCTGGCTCACTAGCGCCGCCCAGAGAACACTTATCTTCGCCGCGAGATCAACATGTAGATGGCAGCACCACAGAACACCTATACTATGACCAACGTAGAGAAGGGAAACTGTACCTTTGACAGTGCAACGAAAATAAGGGTAGCGGTGGCGTCGTGAACTAAAGTATACGACCGAGAGATGGCGCTGCGCAAGCTATCATCATCACCATGCAATACAATATGGCGGTTGCGTTGCTGCTGCGTGCGGCTGGCCGCGCTGCTCGCTCGCTGGTCCTAGGCGTGCGGTTACCGCTGTCCCGAGGCGTTATTCTCGAGTACAGTACTCTAATACGAGTACAAATATTTCTGCTATGTCGCCAGGTGACCTAGAGGCCTCAACTGGCAATAAACGCACCAAGCAAGTAAGCTTACGTCCTTTATTGGCAATCGTGATGGATGCAGCATACATATAAGGGAGCAATGCTGAAGATTTGAACGTACAGACAACGTAAATAGCCGTCTGCTTAATAAAATTACAAGCTGAAATTTATCTCATTCTGTTCGTAAGCAGAGCGATGTTTCAGACAACCATGTTTACGCTGGGCTGCCCTTGAAACGCAGTACTCGAAGCGCGCGGCTGACGATGCTTTCTGCGTCGTCGCTTTGCTCTGAGGCCATCTAGCTGATTCGTTCGTGTACTCAATAAAAACAGTAGGCTTTCTGAAGCATTGTGATTCACTTCGGTTCCTATGTGATTATCAAACGCGCTCCAATAGCACGGAATGCGCCGGCCATCGCGCGATTCGAGTATCACGTTTCAATCGCATAGCACTGTATACATACTGTATTTGTGCACGCTGTCTCCCGTCTCACTCTACACGTCTGCGTTTATCGACTTTGGCGTTATTAAATAGGCAGCATCAAAATTTCGCCAAAGGTGTAGTGTCAGCAGATTATCATGATACACTATTTTGACATTTGACGAGGGGCACATGGCTTTGAAAAAAAAAAATAAAGTGATAATAAACCACTATTTTTGTGTACATACTCTGTGATTTTGATATTGCGTTCAGTTTCCCTTCTCCTGCGTCCCTGTCTGAACTGTTTTGTTACAACAAACTGCTATTAACTAGCTCATCTTCCAGTGGTTCTCAACTCGTATATTATATAGCACTTGTAAAGCAAAATTTACGTTATCCCGTTGAAAGATTAATTTGGTTTATGTATTCGAAAGAGGTGAAGGGTTTGCTGTGGTATAAACACTTCAATCAAGTGACAGTTGGCTAGCAACGAAAGCCTCAGTCCGAAGCAAACATTTCAACAGGCATTTCTCAAGGCCGTTACAGAAGACAGTTTCCAAAGATCAAGCTATACCCTTGCTTGTCCATTGCTGATCAACTGATAAGTAAATGAGTCAATCTCTCCTGGTTCTGTGAGTGCATAATCGTCATAGTGGCTGCTAGATTTACAGTTTTGTTCTTTACTACCCTTTAGCTGTGCCTCACTCTTAGCATGGGTGTCACACAAAACCAGAAGTTTCCCCAGGAACTAAAATTAGGAGGTGGGTCTAGACATCAGTGGGAGGTGTGGAGCACCAGATATTTTGAACTTGTTACAAACATTTAGAAATTAAGGGGTTTGTTTAGAAAGACGAGGTGTGAACACCCTCTCTAGGGGTTCTATTGGGAAATCTCTGCTCAAAACGGGCCTTTTTGAGCTGCATAGTAGTTCAAAGAGATAACACTCAGTACACATTCAAATATAAAATACAAGCAAATGCTAGCCAAACAGCTCTAGCGAGATCTGAGTTACCTCTTCTGTGTACTGTATAAACTTACTTTTTAAAACTTGATGTTTAGGTCTCTTGTCTGGACCTGATTTTATTATTTGCCGTATTCCTGTGACTGAACCTTACACAAAAAAACAAGTTTCTTGCACACATGCAACAGTGTTTTGTGGATGGAATGTCTCTCCTCACATAAGCCCTTTAACAGACCAGAAGAATTCACTCACTGCAACTAGGAATGACCCTTGTAAATGCATGACAAATTACACAGCCTGTATAACAAAATACTACCTAAAATTTTATGTGCAGCTTTCCTTCTGCCCTAATAATCAAACTGTACTTGGTAGTAAAGTCATGGCTGTTATTCTCCAGGTGACCACTACATAGCATGTCTTTTAACAAAGGGTCAAGTGCCTGTACACATTTTCCACTTTCAAAAGCTTTCACAATGTAGCTCACAAGAAGACAGCATTATGCCTTACGGTATCATTCCTTGGCATTGCTGTGCAAAATAATGTTCACATTTACAACAATCTACACTCAATGCAATGAGGAAATGCTGCGCTCAGACACGCTACTGCTGGCTTGTTTTGCACCATGTTATATGCAATACTCCATACAAATGTGGACGCACACTTACAGAAGGATACCATGCGACAGTCACTATCCAAGGAATCCTAAGCCGGCACATTTCCCTTGCGCTGGTTACTTCTTGCATCAAAAATCACTTGTGCAGCCAATCTTGCACTGGTTTAACATACCACATACTACTGTTGCATTTTGGTGTACAGTTCCCATTCCTTTCACGTGTTGAGCTTGTAAACTGTTTTTGGTGACGGATGGAGTTCAGGAAGACCTCTCTTCGGGCGACTTTTCAGCTTCTTGCGCCTTGGTAGGGGTAGCTTGAAAACTAACAATCCTTTTGTTGTCCATTGTCCTGAATAGAAAAAATAAATGAGGTCATGAGGAAGCCATAAAAAAGAAATGGTGAGCGAAAACTCGGTCTAATAAATTAGCGAAGCATAACCATAAATTAAATGTCCACAAACATACCGTGTGAGGATTTTCGGTCCCTGAGGTTACTTCCATTGGCAACACAATCTCTGCTGACTTGAAGTAGGTTCAGAGATTACAGCAGCTAAGTGTGTGCAGATATGTGCAGTTTCTTGAAGGCTGTGGTTGATAAACAAAAAAGAAAGAGCCACTGTTACTATGGTAGAAGCATGCATAACTTTGTAATTCATGTCTAACAATGCATACAACACTCCTGCAAACATGAATAGCATGCATGTAAGATTTATTTGATCATCTATTTCAGTGATGCGCTTAGCCAAGCCTCACTCAAGGGACATTTGTTTCTTTAGTAAGCAATTAAATTGTCCCACTGCATAAACATGCACTATTAACGCTTATGAACTTATTTTGTATATTGAAATATAGAATTCCTTCTCCATACTCTTATGTACATTTGCCTCTAACATACCATGGATGTATGTGCATTTCCTGCTATAACTCACTTGGCAGAGGGAGGCAAAGCTTATGCTGCGGTCCGTAACAGATGTTTCACGGGAAAGATATTTATACATTTGTGAGATATTTAAATAAACATTTTTATACAACGTCATTGGTACGCAGAAACCGTGCTTCTGATTAGCTGCACAAATAATAACACTTAATGAAATGTGTTCTTTAGTCGTTTTGCAAGCAATAGCGGTGTTACACGGGCACTTTTGATCGCGATCAGGACTGATCTGGATCGAGTTTGGCGCTGACATGAGCCAAATAGTGATATGGTTTCCAGATCGCGATCATCACACGATTCCTATCGGGCCTGATCACGCTCAAGAATAACCATATAGCAGCAGCTGAGCATCATCGAGCCTAATCGAAATCCGCCCTGATCGTGATCAAACGTGCGCGTGTAACGCAGGTTTAACAATAATCAGTGTTGAAGATGCACAGCAGCGCATTTTTACTCACCGGTGCTTATGGCCACATGGTGCAGGGTCAATCCGTTTTCCTAGGTTGTCTTCCAGCACTGTGCTCAGTTCTGACAATCAATTTTTCACGCGCAAGCTATGCAACCGTTATGCTAGCGAACTGTCGCAGCTGGTAAAATTCACCGTTGTTGGACACGTTCGCTGTGTGGCAGCGGCTATCTAAACAAGGTAACGTAAAGCGGACGTGCGTGGTCGAAGGAAATGACCGCGATACAATTTGAATCAAACAAGCGGCCAAAACTCAATCGATACCAATGGGCTGCTGCTCATCGCGCGTCAGTGTCATGTCAAAACTTAGACTCAAGCACATACGTTATGCATGAAGTTCAAGAAAAGCACATCTTTACTTACTTTAAAAAAATGACGCTGTAACCAAGCTTGTCAACCCCGCAGGGGCGTCTGCGCGAGCAGGCGTTTGGTGTGTGGCGACACCACGGACCCGAGCCAATGGGGGGGTTTCGACCCCCTCCCACGTGTCGCCGTGCGTGGCTTAGCCGTGTCCGGGGAAAAGGGGATCCTGGGGGTTGAGCCGACGCCGGGTGATTGGACCTTTAAGGCCCCCCGGAAGAGGCAACACACCCCTTTGGCCCCGGCTTCACGTAGACGGCACCCCTGGGCTGACCCACCCAGGGGAAATCGGCAGTCGCCTTTTCCTATCTCTCTCTCCCCTCATCTTCGTCTTTCTCTCTCACTTTTCATCTGTCCTGCCCTCTACTCCCTTCTGTTTACTTCCGGTTTTCCTGGCGGCGAGGGTTAACCTTGTGTGGTTGTCCAAACTCGGGTGCACCATATCAGGTTATAGTAATGATGTACAGCTGGCACGGCAGGGCTTGCTTCGCTACAACCTCTGCCGTGTCCCCTTGTTGGGCTCGGTGGTGGGTGGCTGGCATTATTACCGAACACACAACTGTTTCATGGGCACATCTAACCCTTTCTTAGCTGATCGCCCCCATAAAAGGGGGCGCAACGATGCAACGATTCATTTTCTTTCAAAGAAACAGGACTCATTTCCAAAGTATCATGTGATACACTGTGAAAGCACAGACAAGAAAGCACGAAATATTTCACCATTCCTTGTGTCGAGGTGCCTCACTGAGACCATTGGAAGTGGCTATAAAGCTACCAAGATGGCAAGTGGGGACCTTCTAGTTGAGGTAAAAGACAAGCTGCAATACCAGAAACTGACCAACCTTGTAGCGTTTGGCGACAATCCGATCACTGTGACTGAACACCGCACCATGAACACCGTAAAAGGTGTCGTCTCGGACGACGATCTGATGGATCTCAGCGATAGTGACCTCTTGGAGGGCTGGAAAGATGAGAACGTCATACAGGTAGAGCGTATCAAAATCCGGAGAGAAAACAAAGAAATTCTAACCAAGCACATCATACTCACGTTCGGTTCTTGCACACTGCCAGAAGAAATAGTAACGGGCTATCTCAAACTTCCCGTGAGACCCTATATTCCGAATCCGCGGCGCTGCTTCAAGTGCCAAAGATTCGGTCATGGTTCGCATGAGTTGCCGTGGGCAGCTTACCTGTGCACGGTGTGGTGCCACTGGACACTCCACAGACAATGACTGCAAGGCCGAGTTCCACTGCGCAAACTGCGATGGGGACCACCCGGCATATTCTAGATCCTGCACAGCATGGAAAAAAGAAAAAGAAATTATCACTCTTAAAGTCAAACACAACATCAGTTTCCGCGAAGCAAGGCACCGTGTCTCTCCGTACTTTCCACGAAAACCATTTGCTGAGGTGGTGCAACAGGGGGCTGCACCACCGCGGCATCAGGCTGCCGCCCAGGCTACGTGTAGCGTGCTGGCGCGGCCGCCGCTCGCCCCCACGGTAGGAACAGCCAAGGCTGCCCTACCTGCTGTCAACACGGCCACACCAGCCGCCGCTGCAAGCTCTGGCGGCAGCCAGGGCATCCCAGCAACTAAAGAGGTTCTCTCGACCTCTGGCCTGGTGGGGTCGAAGGCTCCGTCCTCCGGGACGAAGCCTACTCCACGTACACGACTGTCTAGCGCCTCTCAGGAGGCGATGGACACCACTGGTCCACCGGCGCAGGCTGCGCCGAAGGAGCGGCGAGATCCCCCCGACCGCTCCAAAAAAGACAAAACGCCTATTACAGGGCCTGACAAAGGCTCTGTAAAATAAGCCACTTTCCTCTTATGAGACACACAGCACACGCACACTTTCAACATGGATAAATATTACAATGGAATGTTAGAGGACTTTTACATAACCTCGACGATATACAAGAACTCCTTAATAAGTATTGTCCGAAGGTGCTGTGTGTACAGGAGACACACTTGAATCCGAAACACACAAATTTCCTCCGTCAGTATGTCGTTTTTCGCAAAGACCGCCAAGATGCTCTTGCATCATCTGGCGGTGTTGCTATCATACTTGACAGAAATGTAGCATGCCAGCACTTTCCACTCCGAACGGCACTGGAGGCAGTAGCCGTTCGAGCTATTATTGCAAACAAACTTATTACTATCTGTTCACTATACATACCCCCACATTACCAGTTACAAAAACATGAATTCCAGTCATTTATAGATGAGTTGCCGGAGCCATACCTTGTCCTCGGTGACTTCAATGCTCACAGCAGCCTCTGGGGCGACTCCCGTACTGACACGCGAGGTCGGCTCATTGAGGATTTTATCTTCTCCACAGGAACATGCCTTCTAAACAAGAAGGAACCCACGTTTCTTAGCCTCGCAAACAACACATATTCCTCCATTGATCTTAGCATCATCTCTCCATCTATTTTACTCGATTTTAACTGGGAAGTGGTTAAAAACCCTTATGGGAGTGATCACTTCCCAATAATTCTAGAAACACAAAAACAAAATGAATCTCCACCTCAGCCTCCTCGGTGGAAGCTTGACAGTGCCAACTGGGAGGAGTTCTACAACATCACTAACATATCGTGGGCAGATTTGGGTTCTTTTAGTATTGACGCTGCTGTCGAGTATTTTACTGCTTTTATCATTGACGCTGCTTCTAAGTGTATGTCACAAACAACCAGGGGGACAGGCAAACGTCGTGTTCCCTGGTGGAACGACGAGTGCCGCAAAGCTCGAAAGAAACAGAATAAAGCTTGGGGACTTCTGCGAAATTCCCCTACAGCTGAAAATCTGATAAATTTCAAACTGATCAAATCGCAAGGCCGGAGAACGCGCCGGCAGGCTAGAAGGGATAGCTGGCAGAGGTTCATATCGGGTGTGAACTCCTATAGAGATGAGGCTAAGGTCTGGAAGAGCGTGAATAAGATAAGAGGTCAACCAATGTATTCGGTGCCCTTAGTAGACACCCAGGGGGAAAGCCTGGAAGACCAAGCTGACTCTCTGGGAGCATATTTCGAAGCTGTATCTAGCTCCGCACATTATTCAGAAAGCTTCCAAAGGTACAAAACGAGATTAGAGCGACAAAGACTAGAAGGAATATCTACAAAGAACGAGGCATACAATGAACCATTCCGCCTAGCAGAACTACGGGCAGCACTGAACTGCTGCAACAAATCTGCTCCAGGCTCTGATCGTATTTTATATGACATGCTGAAACACTTATCCCAGGAAACACAACAAACGCTGCTTTCCTTGTACAATGCCATATGGTTTTCCTGTAAGATTCCTACTTCCTGGAAAGAGGCTATTGTCATCCCTGTTCCGAAACAGGGCAAGGACCCATCCTCTGTCACCAGTTACAGGCCTATTGCCCTAACGAGTTGCTTGTGTAAACTTTTCGAAAAGATGATAAACTGCCGGCTAATACATTTCCTCGAATCAAACAAATTGCTTGACCCACGCCAGTGTGGTTTTCGAGAGGGTCGGTCCACCATTGATCATCTCATACGCATTGAAGCCCAAATCCGTGAAGCTTTCATACACAAGCAATTCTTCCTCTCTGTGTTCCTCGACTTGGAAAAGGCGTACGATACAACTTGGCGGTACGGAATATTGAGAGATCTGTCGCATTTAGGTGTACGAGGCAGAATGTTGGATATAATAGAGAGTTATTTGTCGGATCGCACATTTCGTGTACGAGTGGGAGACGTGCTGTCACGAACATTTGTTCAGGAAACAGGAGTGCCACAAGGCGGTGTCCTCAGTTGTACACTTTTCATTGTTAAAATGAATTCCCTGCGTTTGCACGTCCCACGCAATATGTTTTATTGTGCATATGTTGATGATGTACAGATAGGGTTTAAATCATGCAACCTGGCGACGTGCGAGCGACAGGTTCAGCTTGGCCTAAACAAAATAGCCAAATGGGCTGATGATAATGGCTTCAGGCTTAATCCTCAAAAAAGTACATGTGTCCTTTTCTCGAGAAAAAGAGGCTTGCACCCTGACCCCGGCATTTACTTACAGGGTCAGCGTTTATCCGTAAAAACAGAGCATAAATTTTTAGGCGTGATCTTAGACGCGAAACTAACCTTTGTATCATACATCAAATATCTCAGGAACAAGTGTATGACAACAATTAATATCTTGAAGGTCCTGTCACGTACAACATGGGGCAGTGACAGGAAATGCCTATTAAATCTCTACAAAAGTCTCGTACGCACACGCATGGACTACGGAGCCATAGTTTACCAATCCGCGACACCAAGCACCTTGAAGATGCTTGACCCTGTGCACCATCTAGGTATTCGCCTTTGTACGGGGGCCTTTCGCACTAGCCCCATAGAAAGCCTCTATGTTGAAGCTAACGAGTGGTCGCTCCAACTGCAGAGATCTTACATGTCCTTTTTATATTATCTGAAAGTAAATGCAGACAAGGAACACCCCTCATATCTCACAATTAATGATTTGTCTAGTTCTGGCCTCTTTTGCAACCGTCCTTCGGTGAGACAGCCTTACTCGCTACGTGTGAGGAGCTTAGCTGAGGAAACAGGCGTGCCACTTCTCGAACAGTGTCTAATGGCCCCCGCTGCACATCTCCCGCCTTGGAAGTGGCAGCTTGTAGACTGTGATATATCCTTTGTGGAAATTACAAAACACGCGCCTATTGCGCATATCCAGACATATTTCCGCGAACTGCAGCACAAATACAGCTGTCCAGAATTCTTTACAGATGCCTCAAAGTCTAACACTTCTGTGACCTACGCAGCGGTTGGTCCATCCTTCTCAAATACTGGCGTTCTACACCCGAGTACAAGCATCTTTACAGCAGAGGCATACGCAATATTTGTGGCTGTTGAATATATAAAACAAATAAAACTACAAAGTGCAGTGATATACACAGATTCCCTAAGTGTCGTAAAAGCTCTGAAAAGTCTTAAAAAGCACAAGAACCCTGTCCTTGTCTCCCTGTATTCAGTCTTATGCACGGCCTATACACACAAACAACATGTCGTCGTGTGCTGGGTGCCAGGACACCGCGAGATTCAAGGGAACGTGTTGGCGGACCAGCTAGCTGCATCCGCCCACGAACTACCGTCCAAATACCACAGCTATCCCTGCACTAGACCTGAAGCCCTTCCTTATAAGAAAGCTCAGGGCCTTTTGGCAGAGCACATGGGATACGCGCACAAAAAATAAACTGCACGTTATCAAGCCATATCTTGGTTATTGGCCGCCAGTGTCGAAGTCGCGTCACAAAGAAGTTGCACTCACCAGGCTGAGAATAGGACACACTTATAGCACGCATGGCCACCTTATATCTGGCGGTGACCCACCTATGTGTGAGAAGTGTGGTGAACCACTCACTGTGCTACATGTTTTAATTGAGTGCAAGGAACTAGACACTCTTAGAAGGAAACACTTCCCATTATACCACCGACACCAAATACCACTCCATCCATCGATGTTCATCGGTAGGGAACCGGTTTTTAATTATCAGTCACTATTCGCGTTTTTAAAAGATGTACACGGACTTCAAGTAACCTACCCAGGAAAACCGTAGCACGACCTCTGAACAGAGGTTGCGGCTGCGGTAGCGACGACTGAGGAAGCACTTACCTCGCGGCCCTTGGGCTCAAGGGCCTTTGCCGAGGCATTCGTGCTTACATCATATTCCCATACTTTTATTATCACGACCAGTTGCCATTGTATTCTATGGACATATTTCACGTCACTTTCATGATTTTAATACTTATATATTTTACCCCCCTTTACCGCGTGGAATTTTAGGTCCCTATACAGCCACTTAACATAACCATTGCTCACATCTGTTATCATGTCCTGGCGCTCTTTGGCCACCACATGGCCCTTGCGCCAATAAACATCATATACTACTACTACTACCAAGCTTGTCAATACTTTCAATACGTTTTTATATCAATTTTTTGTCCCGTCGAGCGCCCCTAGCAGAGAAAATGCAAACTAAAGTATACGACCGCTAAAAGAGGAGTTAGTAGCTCCACTCTACGCGCAACTTGATGGAACGCGCCGCGGTTGATTTTTACGCCATCTGCGGCGATCGCTGAAACGTAGAGCCTTCCCGGGCCTGGCAGCACTTTCACCGGGTAAGCGTGCATAGGCGTTCGCCAGCGCGCATTGAAATGTGTACACAGCCGGGCGCTCTAATTGGAAGCCAAACGGTAGTATTGCGGTCCTTCAATCTCACGTCGTGCTGTACCCCGCAAAACGTTTTTATAGCACGTGAAGGAATCGTGATATGTCACTCAACGGGGCACTGAATCACCCACCTTCACATTTGACTTCCTCGGCGGTTCTCTCTGTCTATTTTTCTTTCACAACACTACAGAGTTTTCTACTGTCTACAATGTTGGCATCCGTGTTACGTGACTGAGAAAGTTAGTGTTTAGTTCTCGCTCGTTTTTCTCTGTTTTTACAACTACAAAAAAGGGCTGTTACTGCGCATTGAGTTGCAGTAGCAGCTTGTGTACTCCGCTGTATCACTGAAAACGCATACATGCGTTTAAATGCCTTGTGTTTCATGTTCCGTGAAACGCAAGGCCGTTAACTGGCTCAGTTAGTCAAGCTACTTCACTGTTTATGCCGTTTGAGTATTATACCACGATATTTGACATAGGCCTGTATTGAGCAAATGTTTTAATACTGAAATGGCGTCGCTTTCTTCGCATGGTTACTTGCGCGACCGTGACAAAATAAGTTCTTTTTTTTTTTTTTGCACACGCGAAACAAGACGTGTTGCTCAAGCAAAAAACGTCTGCTATTTTTCGCCATATGCTAACAATCGCATATCGCGAGACGATATCGCTGCAGCACTGCATGTACATGCTGATGTTTCCCGCTTAAAGGGACACTGAACCACTTTTTTAAAAAAACGAGATTATGGTGTCATCATACGTAATTTCGTGCGGCGAACTCGAAAATCAAGTCGGAAATTTGCATAAACCAACCCAAATAACTTTATTTTGCCGAAAACAAGCAGCAGGCGCCTCGGCCACCATCGCGAGTCTCGCCGCCGCTGTGATTGGTCGAAGCTCCATGACATCATCGTCAGGAAGGTGAGGACAGCAGACTGCGCTCGCCGGCAGGCAATGCCGTGTTTATCTGTTGAAATCGGGTAGTTGCTGTTAGTATGGCGAACTGTGAAAGTCGGAACGAGTTCTCTGTACATCCGTACATGTTCGAGCCGGTCGCCACTGTAAAGGCGACGACTGAAGCGGCACAGGAAAGCGAGTCCCAACCAGCCACCTTCAACCGCCTCGGAAACAGACTGGCACGTATAAGATGCATGTCAGTGCTTAATTTCACTGTAGTAAACTGTTACAAATGATACGTTCATCCGTGGATATCAAATTTGATAAGAAACAGCAGCATCGGCACTCGCTTTTAGCCGCGTATTGGCACGGTCCGCGCTACGCGCGGGCATCGTGCAGAAACATCAGCTGTTCGTGGATTTCACAGCTCAGAGTTCAGCGTTGTTAATGCAGTCAGTATCGTACTTCGCAGCGGGCAAGGCGCACGCGATGAGTCAGTATGCTACCACGAGGAAAAAAAAAAAAAGCCAGACGGGTGCCGCTCTCGCCGCAGTGGTGACATGTGCTCTGAAGTGCGCTGAAAAATTGCGCAAGGATAGTTTGGCTCATATATTGCAGTTCTGTTTTTTTATAATACCGTCGTTTTTTCTAAATTCCGCCCAGTACTACAGTGATGGTGTGTTAAAATGCAAACGGTATATTAGCTGCGTTAGAAGCATGCGACTGTCGTGTAGAGTAGCTGATTTCGATGCTGCGTGCTAATATCTGTGTACACGTGTTTTCGCCATAGGTGCTCATGCGCTCACTGCGTGCAAATGGGGAAAGAGGAGGACTGCTGCTGCTGCTGCCTCGAAATTCGGCAGATTCGCGACCGCCAGAAACATCCGAGGTGCATCACAACAACAAAAAAATTTAAGAAATTTAAAATTCACGAAGGCAAGTCGTGGTGGCGGCGAGGGCCCCTTCAGGTGCGGAAACACAGAAGGAACCGCGTCGCTGTTCAGTCGCACACTCTTGATCGTCAATCCCAGCGACTGCATGAGAGCCGGGTTTCGTACGTAGTCGCTGTCACGAAAGTGCTTGGAGCGCAGCACGCTTGATCTCGTAGGCTTGAAGTCTTTTCTTTTAACTGCAGCGGACCATTTTGCAGCCATCTTCTGATCCCGAGGAAACTTGTGAAAAGCGACCTCATCGCGACTGTAAGTGCTGCGGCAGCCATATGCCGCGCAGTAACTCGGCATCGCGAGTCCACTTCAACCTTGCACAAACACAAGTAGTGAATGTCGGATGGCGAAAATCTTCAATCAGAAGAGAACGGTGCAATGGCAAGAAATCCCTACGAACTGGCAGAACTGATGTTTCGCTAGGCAGCAGATCGCAGCAGAAACAAGCTGAGCGACGCAGGCGGCCCGGCGGCTCGACCCTGACGATGACGTCACCTCCCCACGTGTCTATCTCTCCCAAGCTCCGCCCCTGCGCGCGCGCGCGCCGAGGGGGGCGTTCCCTCGGTCAAAGTTTGCTCGCTTATAGCGCCGTTGTTTAATCGAACATCGCGAAAAAAACCTCCGTAGGCATGTTGTAAGAGGTCGCGGATACCGAATTCGCAATAAATTCGCGAATTCAAAACCTGTTCAGTGTCCCTTTAAGTTATTCAGAAGGACGCTAACTACACTTTGCCGTATATTGAAAGGCACAGCAGCAGCCGAACTGAAATAACTGTGCTGAACCGGAGGTGTGACGATGACATAGCACGTCCGGCACGCAGGCGCTCACTGATTTTGATAAAGAGAAAAGGCTGCAGCGCCATGCAAAGAATACTATAAGTTTATGCTTGGATAAGAATACATGAAGGCATTCCACACTGTGGCGACTCAGGGAACAAACATATTGTAGGGTATGTGTGGCGTACGCGCGCATGTTACAGCGCAGTGGTATTCTATCTTGAAGTCGTGTGCGGGAGCTGGCCGAGGTTGATTGGGACTTAGAAAGCAAACGGTTTATTCACATTGTGAGACAGACGACGCAAGGAGCTATCCACACTTGGGAGCTTCATCCACTGGCCGCTAGGTGCCGACTGTGTTCGAGCTCGAGGCCAGTACCAGCGTTAGAGAACGGAAACTGTACCTTCCACTGTAGAACATAAATAAGAGTAGGGGCGGCGTAGTGAAGTGCATTAGGGCGAAAAGGAGATGGCGCTGCAAGTACTATCATCATCATCGGGAAAAGCCGCGTTTTTCCTGTTTAAGTGCAGCTGGTGGTTCGCATAATGTCCACAACGCCGTAGTGTAGCTGCACATGTGTCGGATGTACAGTCAACAGCAAAAGTTTGCGAGATCAGAAACTTTGCAAAAGCCTATATTACCGCTTAGCCTCTGATCATAGCCCTGAATTAAATGTTTCAGTGGGTACAGGTTGTTAAAGGGGTCCTCAAGCAACCCTCGCGCTTGGTTTTGAAAACGGCTGGTGTGTATTGAAGGCTACTCAAAAATACACATTCGAAATAATTTTCCGAAAATATGCGATAGGAGGAAAGATATTGCGACCGCAAAATCTCCCTTTCACACTGCGTCTCAGCTCGGCGGAGCCGACTGATTATGGCTGTGGTGGGCGGCGCCAGAGGAGGTGTCCTGCCCACCGCCTTACGTCACCCAGATTCAATGTTGTGTTGTTCTCCTTCCGCCCTACTTGGCGGGGTTGCCCAGTGGTGTTGGCAACTCACATTTCCGGTCGCCTGCTCGGTGCGCGCCCCGACCGCGCGCAATCTTTCTACATCCTACTGCATTGTTTCTGAGCCCCGACCCGCTGTTTGTTTCCCTTCATCACACGGGCGCGAGCACCGAAACACGCGCGCTTGCGTCCTCCGTGCGCTACTTACTTTCGATCTTGCTCGTACGTCAGCACCGGGCAAAACAGTGAGCGATGAATCCTGCGCTGCGAGCTCGGATCGAACGTGTGACTGAAGCGATTGGCTTCGACACTTACAGCGACACACCAAGAAAACGCAAAACTCGAGAACCGGACGAGCCAGAACTCCCAGGGCCTTCGTAACGCGGCGGCGATATGAATTGGTACGTGAAAGCTTACAGCACTGCGCATTTCCTTTACCGCGCATCAATATTTGTTCACAACTCCCATGCATGACTAATTTTTCGCGTGAATTGCAGCATTTGTAATAAGTACCACGAACGTTCAGTTACAATCATGTCCGTTTCTCTAGAACACACTCGGAAAGCCAGCATCTATCGCGATAGAGCCCGATCTTGACTGAAATCTGCGTTGTCCGACGATCCAGATTGGTTTGGGTGATTTCTTCCGCACCATGACCGGCCCAAAGGAGCATTTCAATTTGTCTGTTATGCTGTTAGAAGTGCAAATATAAAGCTTTCATTTTTTAAAACTACATTCTTCCGTGTGCAATAGTGATTAAAGCTTTTCTCTAATTGGCTGTAAACGTACGCCTGCAACTATGATAACAAGCCTCCGATCGCGACCAAGAGGCATGCCTTCTATGCGGGTCGAGCCAAATGGCCAAATCGCAAGAAAAGGTTATCGTGTCATAGACACTATCTAGAGCGGGCTCGATCGCAACCTGCTTTTATGCATTTCGGCGAAAGTTCATCGTGTGCTAGCTGCAGGAAGACTCGTGTGAGATCGCTAAATTTAATTGTACGGCGCAGCAGCGCTGAACGGCAGTGTTGTGTGATTGTGATAACCTAAAATGAACCAAGCGCCGTCGGAGCGTTATTCTAAAGTGATGCGCACAGCTGATGAGAGTAGCCATGTCATTCTAGCTTCCAAACTGTGAACTAGCTGATTCGCGCGACCACCTCGCAAAGCTAGTAGATAGCGGGGACCGTAACAGCATAAAAAAGCGAGCTTGCTAAATTGCTTGCTTTCAAGAAATATCTTCCTGCCTGATTACGCATGCAGGCTTACCTGTGGGGACTGCGTGGCAACGGAAAATGCGCTGGAGAACGTATCCTGCCGGGATATCTCCAACGTGACTGCGTAACCCGCCACCCTCACTGCAAGTGCGTGTTTAAACCCGGCCGTCTTGGAAGCAGTATACTGGGAGGTGACACAAAGTGGCACTAAAATCGAGCGAGAAATGCGCAAGTATACATGCACTTGCAAAGCACACAGTTAATGTGGCCTTCACATGTTTTCGTCTTGCTTACAGAACATAGCGATTTGTGGCATGCAGGATGTTCACGAGGTGGACTTGGAAAATGCTGCGCAGGTACAATAGAGTTGTACTGCCTGCTTGCATAGTTGCCAGGATTAGGGACGAGCTCCTGTCAGCCATTTATGCAGGCTTCTAGTACCCCATGCAAAACTAAGCGCAGCTACCTCTACACAAGTCACAAGAAAGCATTTTAATAGTGTGCTCAACTCATAAAAGTAATTATAAAGGTCATAAAGTAATTACGGCTTGTGCATGCAATTGGCTTTCAACACTCACTGTTGAAGTGCTAAGGTGTCTCTCCTTGAGTGTTTTTTTTTATGATGCTTTCTGATTTTGTGTAGCACTGTGCTGGTGTAAAGAATGAGACTGTAACAACATGACCAAGTTGAGTTCGGTTTATTTCCCTCAATTCCATCAGGGCCTAAAAAGTGTTTCGAGAGACAGGCGCAAGTAGTATAGAAATTGCACCGTCAAAGAATGTCAACAACTAGGTTACGATATCAATTTAAAGGTTTCTTTATTTATTTAATGATAGTACACAGCAACATTCTTGGCCCTTGCATCAGGGGCTTCGAAACGCACGAAAGAACCATGCAACACAAGAAGTACTAGTGAACAAATATTGAACGAATGAAACCAAAATGCACACACACATAATTCACTCATGGGAATGTCATGCTACAGGTTTCAGAAAGCTAGACGACTGGAAAGAGGCCTTAGGAAGAAAGTTGCAGTCAGAAATGGTCCATGGGAAAACTGTGTTTGAAAGTTGCAGTTCTTACAAAAATTGGTTTAGACTTGATGGCTTCCAGTGTGCTGTGTCCATCTAATGGAAAGGCAGTACTTGGTTTGTTCAAGAATAGCAGACTAAACAATAGACTTTATAAAAGGCACTAAAGGCACTGTGTGTGGTGAATGTGCACACACATCACATCTTCCTGTCCCTATCATCATTCTTTGCCCCCTCTTCTCCCCTTTTCATTTTCTAGCTGAGCAGGCTAGAGTGCACTAAGGCCAACCTCTGTGCCTTCCAATAAATTATCTCTTTCCCTCTGAGCAGACTGAAAAAATTATGAATATTGAGCTGCATTCAGCATGCAGTCTCAGAAACACACTGTGTTTTGTCTACCCCTAAACTTTTCACTGTATCTGTTTTGAGTATAAGGTTACATATGCCAGCTGTAGTGATTAGCATAATAGGAAAATGTGATGATGAAGAATTAGTGTAAAATGAGTGAGTGCATCCATCATCAGAAATCAATGCAGATTTAAAGTGGTCATCAAATGCTTTGGTAACACTGAGATTATCTGAGCATGATGTATAAAAAAACGAATGAAGAAAAACAGTTCTGACTTGGTGGACTGACAGCTTTCCAGAACTTTGATGGCTTGTTTTTATTAATGATAGCAAAGGATTATTGAATTAAGCATTGGGTTGTTCACGCAGGTGCCTCATACGACAAACTGACAAATTACGAAAGTGTATAATCTGTCGCATGTACCAAGGATTTTTGGGATGGCACTTTACACACTTGGTTGGCATGTGATAAGTATACAATGATTGACAATTGCATAAAAAATGGTTTAAAAACACGTCGACATTGTAATTGTTGGCACTGCTCGAAAACTCAAAGGTGGATGCAAACATCTCGGTTATGGAGTTATCAGATAAGCAAGGAGTGTGCTCAATGCTCAAGTCATTTAAGGAAACTGCTGGGTAAGAAGTAAAATTCTGCGCCTCGTGTTTCATTATATAGTTTTGCGGCCTCACAGTCCAATTTTCAGTCTCCATGCCAAAGCGAAATAACTTGTCTGAAAAGCACTGGCTTCTCTGGTGCATTGAATAATGCTATGCAAATGACAATGATAGAAATTCCTCACTTTGTGCCATGTTATTTGTTTGTAGGTGGCAAACTGGAGCCTAACATTACGCTGCAGTGTTGTTGAACGTGTTTGTGTCATTCACACTGCTGGGTGATGTTAATTATTGTACTATGGCCTGTGATGCACCTTGCAAAGCTCTCATCAAAGGAATGCTGGCTGCCTGTGTCTACCTCAGCAATGACAGATGGAAGCTCTGCAGCATCTGCGTCTTCCTCTGCGTCTGGCACTGGTGTTGAACCGCATGCTGGCTGAAACCTCCACGTTGGTGATGGGGCACCCACTGCTTCACACTGACTTGATGCGTCCAGGTGTGCACATGTGTCAGTTTCCACACACCTGCTTCTTTACATGCCTAGGCACTGAGGATGGCCTCTGAGGCTGCAAAATTTCCCACATAATGTTTTGAAAAACTACAGAGCATCCACTTTTGCTATGTTGAACAAAGAATTGGCCATCAGATTAACAACACACTTTCACATTGTTGGTTGTGTTTTGCTGTTTACACCACTGTTTTTCACTTATTTTGGCAACTGAAGTGTTTACACCGATGTACAGGCCTTGTGGCAGGAGTGCACTGGCCGTTGTTCCACTTAAAACAGCTAAAGTGTGTACCTGTACGATTTAAAAACTACCAAATTTCAACTTTGCTGTGCTAAAGGTTGTCTCATCCAAAAGTTGTACCTTGCTCAAGTGATGTTTTTGCATGGTGTCACTGCCTCCTTATATGGGGTCTCTGTAGCAACTCTCTTGTTTATGATGGCTGTCTGAGTGCCAACATTGCACACAGCAGGAGGACAACTGCATCTACAGATCTGAACCTGCAAAGTGAAACACTTTGAACTAAGAGCTGCATAGAGCTTTAAGTCATTTTTAGCACAGGATCACAGAAATCTTGAGGACATCTGGTGCTTACATTACATGACACTTCCATGCCAGCTGCAGATGAATGCACTTTGCTGGACCCAGTGCCATACTGAGACTGTGAATCAAGTGTTTTAGGTAGAAGGGCATCATAGTTTCTGTGCACCTACTCACCCCTGTGAACCTCCAGCCTGTGCGTCGCAAGATGGGGCTGTTCTGGTGAACTAGCGATTATGTTCTTCATGCACTGGATCACTGGGATATGAAAATATGTATCACTATCATATTATACCACTGATCATGCTAATTGAATGCCCCTTCACGTTGCCATAAATGCCTAAATGTGAAATAGTGCTTGTGTGTTTAAGATGCCAGAGCATGTTTAACATGATATGAAGCAATACAACAGACTGTGAACTAGTCTAAGCATGTTGTTTGACATTTTATAGCTCCGTGTGCTGAACTGAATGGCAACACTACGTGTGTTACATCATACAGGTTCTATGGCCTGCCATGTAATCCAGCTGGCTGATTAATGCAATAGTACAATTTTCAAATTAGTGAATCATTAAAAACATTATGCAACACGTAAAGAAAAAGTGAGTTCCTTCACTGAAACATAAAGCCTGCCGTAATGTACGTACATTGCAGTCAGTTTCATTGAAAACATGGCATTTGCCACAACAATGTGGTGCAGTTTAAATTCTGTTGTCTTAGTGAAAGCACTTGACAAAAATAAAGCATTGAATGTCAATGTGATTTTGTCACTTTCTTTAAGAATGCATATTTGGTACTTGCTATCAATTCATGCTTGTTGTGCTTGCACGCACCAGCATTGACCTTTTCACAGAGCTGCAACATTTTCTAAGGTTTACTCAGCTCATATTGCTCATCATTAAATCAAACATTGGTACGCTTATGCGAATAGTATTGCGCCTTATATAAATGAAACTGAAGCAGAATTTGGCTTTTTGCCTCACTGAACGATCGGTAAGCTCTGAAAACGAATACCTAGAAGAGTCACTTCTACTGAGCTACTGTTACGTGCGGTGTTGTGTTGTAAGCGTAAATGCATACATGCTACAGATTTGAATGCTGATTACACCATCCATGCAATAAAATTTGTATCCCCGACTACGTAAAATATTATATACAGTACGTTCTCCTGCGCTTAACTGGCGAGTGTTCCATCGCACTGCTACAAAAGTTAGCAAGAAATAAAGAACGTTAAGTGTGCACCTTTCACTTGCCTGTATGCCAGGAAGAAACAACGTAGGCAGGGCATTTGGCTGCACATGAAAACGTGTCCAACTGATTCCTTCACCCTCCGCCAGTTCGGGATCGTGAAGGCAGGCACCACGGCGAAGTGTCTGCCGCAGAAGTGTAGGCTGTTTCGCTTCTCCGTGGGTGGAAGGCCAATACGCTGCAGCCATGCACACCGCAAGGCGTCATCGCGAGGCAGCGTATATCACGACTTCATGCCTTTCCTGTCGCTGACTTTGCAGCCGATGGCAGCGCAGGGCACCGTTTGTTCTTCGCTCGTTACTCCCTGGGTTAGGTGTGCGCGCAGTGCGCGCTCGCTTGATGACGCCGACTGCGGTGCAGAGTTTCACATTCGCCAGACTGAGCCCATCCGCAAAAACCGACAGCCAGCTTCGGCATAGCTGTTTAAGCGCGGCCGAAACTGAAGAGTATCGCACAGAAGCAGCCGAAAAACCACTGCAGTGGCTGCGCGTCAACTCCGAGAGGTTATATCCCGTCATTGAAAGTCCACAGCACAGGTGCATCTTATCACGCAAGCTGAATCTCCCACCGGCAACCAAAGGTTGATTGGTTAGGACAGATAACACGTTTCCTTAAACGTTGAACGTCGCTTCCGCTGCATCTGATCGTGGGGAACGGGCTTTGTGTGCTGCCTTCGAGTGAAAGTTCGCGATAGTGCCGCTGCGTTACAAAGGGCGCGGCGTCAAAAAGGAACCGCAACTTCAACAACGTAGGTGCATGAGCGCGTGCTTGTGGTACATACGCGAACGTGATTTTTCTTTATTATTGACGGAACTTACGGGATTCAAACAAACGAAGCACCAACTCCGCAATGCAGAAAAGACGCGCGAGCGCGCCGAGTAGTGCAGACGACAGTTTTCTTCCACCGGAACTGCGTCATTCACATCAAAACTTTAAACGAAGTTGATAGATTTGTTGTTTGCTTCATCTTGTTTATTTACTTGCAAAAGATATTATACACAGTGACAGCATAACCGAGTTCATTTGATTCATACATGATTGAAACATCGCTCTTAATTTATGCCGGCTACCAGCCAATAGCAGCAATCTGCTCCATTTCGTCATAGAGCATATTAAAAAAGAGTGAGAACCGGCCTTTTTTTGAAGCGAGAGCTCCTGGGTAAGGGACAATTTTGTGCTTGCCCTGTTAACTCTACGCTTCGCGCACGACTGTAGAATTTGGGTGAGCTGTTTATTGCAGCCTACACTGTCGATAGACCGTGTTTTTTCGCGAAGTCCGAGAGGTGCTTCAGGATCCCTTTAAGATATACAGACTCAAACATTTAATTAGAGGCTATGTTACGAGGTTAAGCCATAATGCGCATTTTTCGCGACTTTTGCATCCAGCAAATGTTGCTGTTGATAGTACCTCTTGAAAGTATTATATTTCCTAGGCTTTGTTCGCGGAAACCTTGTGAAGACTTTTCATAGGTTGTGCACTATCGTAGCGGGAAGCAGAAACAAAAAAGGTGACATGTTAATGAAATCACAGCTACCTGAAGTAGGCATGCTCAGCCATTAATTACGGATATTTCTGTGCTATATAAAAAGAAGATGAGCGAATCCCTTGAACACAATTTGGCCTATAACATAAATATCCTTCACACCCATATGCTGCAACTAGTGCCTGCAAAATTTCTTATCTGTTGTGTTTTAGCAGTTTGCAATTTAATAATATGTATTGTATATATTCAAAGGCTAATTGAACTGACTAGCTTGTCGAAGCTACGGCGGTCTTTTTTCTTTTGTTTTTTGTAAACTGTTATGATTCAGTGTATTTAACAAAAAGAATGTTTCCGACGAACCTTGCAAACCATCTCATCAAGTATGACTAAATGCCGGAACAACGTCCGTTCACTGCCATGATGTTTGGCTGTAATATGACTAACAATACCAGGAATTTTGCGTGCACGGACATCTATATAACTGATACACATCAGAGCTGGGATTCTGGATCGACATTCATAATGCGGGACACAACTAATTCGCGTGGAAACCGCACCTGTGTTCCCTTGCGTTGCCTGTGGTTTCTTCATACTAATTAGTTGTGCCTCTGACCAGTACGTACAAATTAGCCCAACTATCATCCTTAATGGTGCAACTATCTGGGGCGTTTTGATACGTACGTAAACATAAATACATGGGGATGTTACATTTAGCCACCATAGAAATGCGACCATCATGGCCTCGAATCAATGGCGTAATGTCAGGCTTAGCAGTGTGACACGATGTACTACTGTTGAAAGCTTATGTTAAATTTCATCATTATTGTAGTGTAGATTATATAACACAGTGGACACCTTACACCTATGAACAATTATTGGTAACATATTTCCATGACACGCCTACCAGCCACAAATTACAGCATCACAAAAATGAAGTTTGAGGTGAACTGCTGTAGTAGAGGTTCAGTTGTTCCACTGCGCTTGAAGGGCTGTATTTTCGAGGGCAGTTAACCTGATGATGCATGGCAATTCTGAAAAAAAAAATCAAAAACAAAGCGAGTGAGCGAGTTAACTGCAACATCTTACGCATGCATGAATATAGACCTTGTAAGGCTTGTGCTCTAACGTAGCATGTGCCTTGCCCATGGTGTTGAGGCGTAACCAAAAAGAATGTTGACTGTACGCGTCATCCAGGAGGCGGTGACAGAAAAAGATTAAATCCATGATTAAAATGCCAGTTTCTATGTGACACTAAATGAATGTAAGCCCATAAGTGAAACTGCTGTCACAAGATAAACAATAAGGCAACAAGGAGATCGCCAGCTTTGCTGTTTACTAAGATTTCATAACGTGGAACTCGCCTTAGTTTTTTTTCTCTCACACATTTTTTCTTAATTTTTTAATGTGACTGTAGAAAACTTTATAACACACTTTGTACTGATACATGGTGAGTTACGGACGTGCGTGCAGGGGCGATAGAAGGATATTTGACTATGTAGAGACTGCATTGTAAACTTCAGAAATGCATTTTTACTGACTCAGCTGCTAGCTCCTACGTGAAGCAACGTCGCCCAAGAAAACGCGGTTTCTGTCGTTGGAGGGATATGAGACGTTGAAAATTTTCGGGTTGCTGTGTGTCGCTTGCGTGTTGCAAAAAAAAAGAAATTTGGCCGCGTATCTCCGTGCTTTGCTGCGAATGTCGTCGAAAGACGATAGTCTTCTACCGGCCGTACTACATGAGTCCCGGCTCATCTGCGGTTCGGCGCGAGCTTCGGGCGTCTGTTCATCCGCCGGGTACGCTCGCTTAGCCTCTCGGTCAGTGACGATTCGCGCATCGCGCATCTCTGTTTCCTGCTGCCTCCGGGCGCGCCTCGATTCACGATCTTTCGCTAGCCGCTGGGCTCGTTGCTCTGACGTTTCCTGGGCACGCTTGAGACGACGGGCATCGGCACGCCGGCGCTTCTCCGCTGCAATCTGCTCGTCGGCCTTTTCCCGAGCGTTGTCGGGGCATGTCTTGTAGAGTGTGTTCTATATCATCAAACGGCCATTTATGTTTTGCCTTGCCTCAGACAGCACCCCGTCTATGTTGAATCGGCCGCATGTTGCTGGCATTGATGAAATGGAAGCAGCACTGCGTGAGATATGGACACCATCTGGCCATGATAACGGGAAACGCAAGAAGCTTGCATAGTACGAAGAGTTACTGGTAGGTGGCAGCACCGTGTCGTTTTACCGAAGCGTAGGAAACGTCCGCTTTTTCGTGCATAGCGTCGCATTTTTAGCGCATCCTAACAAGCACTAGGGTCTTCAGAATTACGCATCTACGTATTTTCTACCAAAGGAACACACCATCTAATACTTACGTATTGATGTTGCGCCTCAGATATGCGTAATATTTGCTTTTTGGTCGACTGTGTTCACAAGTATGAACGCACAAACCAGATCAAGATCGGTGGTCGTTGAGGAAGGGGTTAAACTTTCGTCATTTCGCCAGAAAAGCAGGACAGACACACACACAGACAGACAGACCAAAATTTCTGCGTTGAAGTATCCCAAGAAAGACTATCGTCTTTAAAAAAAGTCACAGTTTCGTCGCAAGGGCGAAGCAATGAATGCGATAGCAAGAAACTGTAATGCTATACGAAGTGAGGCTCGCAGCTTCAGGAGCAATATTAATTGTAGCAAACATGCACTTGCTAAGTAAGCGCCTCCCGTGGGCAGCGCGTGCTGGTGCGAAGGGCTTTATACGTTGCGTGTCACAAAGCTACACATACAAAGCTAGGGGAGGCCGCTAAATGAACAAACAGAAGATGAGCGCGAACTGTCAAGTGAAGCACGCACGAAACGAACGGACAGCTATACACCGAACGAGCGCGAATAAGCTGTCACAATGGATACTCTCAGTTTGAACAGCGCTCCTGTTGTAAAGGCGGCCGAAGCAGCGAAGGAAACTAGCGTGCTTCAAGTGTCGAGCTGTGACACGATAGTTCGCGCTCATCTTCTGTTTGTTCGTTTAGCGACCTGCCTTGAGCTCGAGTGACTTTCGTACGCTCCCGTAACATCAGCGCGGACATCACGGTGAAAGTTCGAAACATCCCTCTTCCTCTCACCACGAGACAACTGCGCGAGCAGACAGTGGAAGGGCCCTGCGCAAATATTAGAAGAAGCGAGCGAGCTGGGCCGACGACTTTTAATTGCGCCCGTGGCGCTCCTGGCGCCATCTCGCTGGTAATGAAGAAACGCTTATAAGCGCCTGCCATCTCTGAGTCCTACCAGCGGTAAAGGGTGTGTATATAAGGCTCGCCGTTAGCTCCCTGAAGTATCTGCTCTTTGTGGCGTAGTGGTTAGCGCCACGCGCTGCGGAGCGAGAGGTGCCTGGTTCGATTCCGCGCTTCGGAAGCATTTACCTGAGTTATTTTTCTTTGGGACTTTTATATATACATATATACTTATACATATACGGTTCATGACGGCGGCGACGGGGACGACAAAAACCAGCCGAGAGTGTCCATATAATTGCTATGGCAATAAAACACCAACCTTAATAAGCAAAAGCAATGGACTTGTATTCATCGGTCCACATGCTGGGGCTTCAACGAACTTCATTGCTTTGAAAGAGGGAACGCAGGGGAAAGCTCTCTGCGGAAGCATTTAAGCGTGCTCTGAACAAACAAGAACGGCAAGCCGAGGTCACAGACTACGAAAGCAATCCTTAGTTTCATGAAACATTTACAGCAAAACGAAACAGCGCGAGCTTGCATCGCTGCTTGAACGCGTCGCAAATGGTTACGTGACTCCTGCCGCCGCGTAGTTTGAATTTTAGAAAAAACGAGTATTACCTAATATCAATGTCTGTAGACTGCCGAGTCAGCCGAAACAAAAACATTTAGTGAAGGAGGGATGGCGTAGTATCTCAACGGTACGCTCACCATAAGCAGCACTTTGTTGTATGTAAGTGTAATACCAGGCAAAAAAAAAAGTCTTCGCCTTGTTCAAGAATATTCCGTTGCGGTAGGTACCGGGTTCATATCCCAGTGCCGGCCCGACACCCACCGGTTTAAGAACGGGTAGAGGAGTACACACCTGCCACTCGCTTTATGTGTACTTATGTCGAAAGGTGGCCCTTAAGGACGTGGCAGGTCCCCTGGGCACACCTTACCCACCACGGCCTTGGTGAAATAGTTGAGCGTCCGCCTTGCTGTGGTAGGCAGGGAGGCATTAGCCACTGCCGCCGGGTACCTACCGGCAAAAGAGGGAGAAGCGCACTTCCGCCTGCTGCTCGGCAGTTGGAAAGTACTGTGCGCTTGGAAGGTCACCCACCCTTGTGCGAAATGGGTGTCATGGGACTGCCCGACCTTAAACTAAGGTTACTCCTCTTCTTTTTTTTTTCATGTAGCACCGCGCCTCCGTAGAACCATTTATCGCCCATAGCCCCGTGCAACCATCGATCACCGAAACCACGCCATACGGAACAAAGACATTTTTCTTGAGGCACTGGTGCACAGGTTCCACTGCAGCGTCGAACGACGTACGAGTAGGGCACGAAGAGACCACAGAATCACGCATTGCTGATAAAGCGAGTGCACCTGCATGTTGGGACACATAAAACACAGGTTCTTTGACAGGGTGGGTCTTCTAAGAGCACGTACGAGACATTTACATGGACACTAACTCCTCCTGCTCAGCAGTCAACATTTGCAGCTCAAAATTACAGAAAGTCAATCCCGAGAATCACGTCATGTGTGGAGTGAGGAAGAACAGTAAATTCCGCGTTAAAAGCTCGTCCACCCGAAGAGAGATGCGCATTGCATACACCAACTGGGTATAAAGAGTCACCACTCAGGCCAGGAAAAGTTGTGCCCCTGTCCCAACGAAACATGTCCTGTGTCCGCGAAGACCCTTAAACAGCACACTCATATTACAAACAGTTGCTCCTGTGTCCACCAAGCCACAGGAGAAATACCGTCAATAAGAACATCAACCTTATTCTTCAGCATGAAAACAGTGGCAGGTATCTCAGATGTCAGCAAGCATTTTCCTGCGGCCTCACCTCCATCGGCCGCGCTAACTAGTTTCCCGGCGGGAGCGACGCGTAGCGGCGCCGAGGAGATGGCGACGTGAATTGTGGCCTCAGGGATGGTGATCGGGAAGCTCAGAAGGCTGGTGGCGGCATCAGGGTAAGATCAGAAACTAGGGAAGGGTAGTGGTCCCGGATCCTTTCCTCTCCAGAGTAGCTTTGGAGAGTGGGGCTACCGCGTGTTTCTTCGCGGAAGCGGCCTCCTGAATTGCAGTTTCCAAGCCATGGAGTGTCCATGTGTCGACCACTGGGCCGTGCAGACGACATCGACTGTCCATAGCTTGGCGCTCGACATCGCCTACAATACCCAGCAACGTGACTATGCGTGCCGCATCGGTAGCATACGGGTAGAGGCCGAACTTCGAGACTGTGACACTACCTCCGCAGCAGGTTGAGAGTAGCGAAGCTCTTGGAAATCGCACGTGGCGCCAGGTCCCTGTGGACGAAGGGTGCGTGGGCATTGATCAAAGGAGCCGTTACAAGGTGTTGCAGTAGGGTAGTAACGTGATTCCTCTCTGTAACCGTTAAAATCCGTAATGTTGAAGGAGTGCTGCCATGTAGCCGATGGGGGCTGGCAAAATTATGCTTACGAGTGGTGGATTAGCAGTGTAAGGCCGCATGATGTGCCTTTTCTTCGTGCCGTAGTAGCTACTTAGGGACAATAGTGGTAGCTCGTATCTACACATGCCACAGTCGTCACATTGGGCAGCCGCCCAAAACTTCAGTGTAATGCGGCGAGTCTTCAGCGCCTCACGCGTGCGGCAGTGGCTTTTCGTCTGACACGGTGTTCAAGTTTTCTTTGCCAACGAGGAAGCTGTACACGTCTTCCGCAAAGCCTTTCGTATGTCCCACTTTGCTATACTCTGACATTCCAGGATCGATAGTCTTGCACAATTTTAGAACTTCGTCAATATAAATGGTGCAAGTTTTCCCGACTACCAGAGCTCTCTGAGCTAATGTCCAATCCACCCGTTTCTTCTTATCATCTGAATAGCCAAAACACTTAATCTGCTCAACCAGACCGGCCCACGTAGTTAGCGTGTAGGTGTGGTTGTCATACCAAAGCAATGCCGTGCCAGCCAAAAATCAAGTGTTTCTAAGCTGGCTGGCAGCGCTCCAGTTACTTTAGTGGCTTACCATTTCATAATGGGTCAGCCACTCATGCATGTCATCCCCCGCTTTGCCGAGGATATTCCCGGCTGTCGGTAGTGCTGAATCGGGGCTGGATTGGCTGGGGCAGTGTTAGATGGGGCAGCTTGCTCAGAAGCCAAGATGGTGCGCGATGGCGAAAGCCCGGCAAGGCGGCGGCTTCTGCGAAGTTGTTTTGCTAACGACTCCGTTGTAGGCCGTGGCACCGCATGGGAGGTACCCAGCACTTCTCCACCAAATGTTACACTCGAAGAGTGACTGTCACTGGATAACTCTAGATGCTGGCTTGGTGCGAAAGGCGTCCCTAAGCAGCCGGCTGAACGTCGTTGTCCTCTTATTCTCCGTCGCTGCCGTGCCCGTTTCCGCTATAAGCGATGTCTCTTGCGCGCCCTCGCCGCCGGTTGTGCTTTCATGAGCAACAAGGAAAGACACGAAGACGACGACCGAAGAGGAAGAAGCCGGAGACGAAGAAGAAGAGGAATGAGGTGGCAATGAAGAAAAAGAACGTGAAGAAGAAAATGCAGACAAAGGAAGGCGAAGAACAAAGGCCAAGCAGGAGCAAGGTAAGACTGAAAGAAAAGATTGACACAGCACGCGACGAAATCTAGCTACTGTGCTGAGTCCTTTCGAAGGCTTCGGAGTTTTTGTATCTACCAGTTAAAGCTCTTACCTCAGCTAAGCGTACAACATTATGAGAAAGTAAATAACCTGGAGGAACACGTACAACTAATTTCACTCAACAGTTCTCGTTTATTCATACAACTTTGCACAAAAACAGTGGTCGTGTAACTAAATATACTGAATATTCCTTACCATGACTATAGCTTACCTTCTTCACTCGATATCGCAAGGAAAGTCTGGTATGGCGTGAGATGGAGCGGTGGTAGCAACCTAACAATGGACCTATCCTGCCCCTTAGCTGCGTATTTGAAATGCGGTTTGGGCCACTCATTAAATGAAAGTTAGCACTTGGTCGCATGTTGTAAAGCTGGGAGTTTCTCAAAACATGTACAGCCCAGGTTTGCGCGGTCATTCACGGACATTGAAATACTATTCGTCTTTTATTAGTTGCAGTTTTACAATTCAGTCCTCATAGACAGAGTTTGACTCGGTCGACACCTCAGCAGTCATTCAGGCGTTGCGGACTCAGGGCGTACACGAGCACTATGTAAGACTACTGGAAGACATCTACAATGGCTGCCCAGTCTCCATAATCCTCCATAAGAAAATCAGCAAAATGCCTATAAGGAAGGGCGTTAGAGAACTCGACACAATCTCTCCTGTTAGTCACAGCACGTTTTCAAGAACTATTTAGAACACTAGATTGGGAACAGGTGGGTCTAAGGGTTAATGGGGAATATCTCAGTAACCTACGATTTCCTGAATACATTGCCTTGCTAAGTAACTCGGGAGATGAATCACAAGGCATGATTACTGATCTAAACAGGCAAAGTAGAAGAGTAGGCCTGAAAATTAGTAGGCGAAAAACTGAAGTAATGTTCGATAGTCTTGAGCGAGCACAGAGATTTGAGATAGCTGACGAGGCAATGGAAGTAGCAAGTGAAAATATCTACTTAGGCCATGTAGTGATCCCTGATACGAATCATGAGGCTGAGGTAATTAGGAGGATAAGAATTGGGTGGAGTACTTTCGGCAAGCATTATCAGATAATGAATGGTAGCTTACCATTGTCTCTGCAGATGAAAGTGTATAACAGCCGCATCTTATCGGTACTCACCTACAGAGCAGAAACTTTGAAGCTAACTAAGAATGTACAGCTTAAATTGAGGATGACGCAGCGAGCTATGGAACGGAAAATGGTAGCTGTAACATTAAGGGACAAAAAGAGAGCGGAGTGGATTGGGGAACGAACGCGTGTTGGGGAGATATAAAGAGAAATTAAGAAGAAGAAATGGGCCTGGGCGGGCCATGTAATGCGAAGACAAGACAACCGTTGGTCATTAAAGGTAACAGAGTGGATTCCTAGAGAAGCCAAGCGTAGCAGGGGGCGGCAGAAAGTTAGGTGGGCAGATGAGATAAGGATGTTTGCGGGGATAAATTGGGCCCAGTTAGCACAGGACAGGGAGAGTTGGAGATCCATGGGAGAGGCCTTTGCCCTGCAGTGGGCGTAGACAGGCTGATGATGAAATAGAAATTAAGAAGAAATGGGCGTGGGCGTGCCGTGTAATGCGAAGACCACGCATTACATGGCCCGCCCACGCCGATTTCTTCCTAGAGAAGGCCAGGGGAAGTTAAAAAGATAGGTGGGCAGATGAGATCAGGTAGTTTGCGGGGATAAATTGGGCCCATTTAGGGCAGGATAGGGATAATTGGAGATCTATGGGAGAGGCCTTTGCCCTGCAGTGGGCGTAGACAGGCTGATTATGATGATGATGATGATGATGAAATGATAGCGTACCACACATGGGGTATTGATATTTCGCAATCCTATACCTTCCTTTATGTAGGCAGCTCAAGAGTGGCCAATTGAGTGCCGCCCTCGATCCTAAAATAATCGTGCTTTCCATTGCTATAAACCATTTTTCACTCACAATTTGTCTCCTTGCACCCTCCTTTCCTGCTTCCTCTTCCCCATTCTCTTCTTTTTCGTCGTCGTTTCTTCTCCCTCTTCCTTTTTGCAGTCGTCGCCTCCTTTGTCTCTTTTTCCTGGACTTTTCTTCCTCTTCTTCGTCGCTGATAGCACAGCCGGTGGTTGATGGCATAAAGCCATTAAACACCATCCCTGCCTATCAGAGCCACGGATGCGGAAAAGAGTGCCCTGCCGTGTCGTGACAATCAAATGTGCAGCACCGCTACTAGTTGATCAAGCTTCGAGTCCGCTTAGGCATGGTGTTTTTGTTTGGCAGAGATAGCGGTTACGGGCACCGTCGCCACCAAAATCGGCAATTGTGCACCTCCCGTTCTTCAAAAGCTCAGCGCAAAGTACATTTGATCTAGAAATGACCTTAGCGATGAAAAAATGCGCCATGAAGCCGTTTTCTTTGAGAATTATTGCGTTCAGGCAGCCGGCATCATAAGACACCTCAGGGATACCAGATTTAGTGCGCGAGTGTAGACATTTTCGGCAAGAGTATAGGTCTATCCGAACTTGGAGATATTAACTGATTGGTCTGACATCTCACCCAGGACGAATCTCCTCTCTGGATATTTCGCATTAAAGTTAAGAGTGGTCTGGGGTTCCCATTGTTGCACTGTTCCTGTGGGCGGGCTTTCTTAACACCAAGCAGCTCGATAACGAAGCAGGGTCGAGAAAAAGTCCTTTTACAATAGTTTTATCTCTCCCTCTTAATAGTTCTATGTACGGAAGCATACAAAAGGATTTGCGGTCCTTGCCTGTAAAATAACGGTGCCGTGATTATGCCTGACTTCAGGGTGGGGCAAGGCATACAAGTCCGCTGTCTCTGTACTTACCGCGTCGCCAGGACAAAGATAAATCGCGTTTAGTTGATGCCTGTCCCTTCTGGCCGGGTGTTATCTTCTGGATGTGCCTCAACCATGAATTTGTTCCAATTTTCAATGATGAAACTAAAGAAGACGAGGACGCAGAAGAAGCGGGCCGTACTCGGCGTCTGTTCGCCCCTTTAGAAGATGCATAAAGACGAAGCCAAGAGCAAGCGCCCTGTAGCCATGACGTCGGCGACTTCCCTTGTGGAAGCTCCTTCGCGTACGACTGAGAGTTCACCAGCACCTGGTTCACCGCAAGTGTCCGGACCTGCACCGACACAGCCATCGGCAAGCAACGAAGACAACCCTTGGCGACGGTTCCTTGCGCTCGGCAAGGGCCTCGCCACCGACGCGGACAGCGTGATGAACAAGGTTTCGTTACTGGTATGACATTAGACACTTCACCTTTTTCTGAGTTAAGTTGTTTATTAACAGGTTTTTGCGAATCGCGCGAGGACAACACGACGTTTTGAGGAATTCTATCGGGGTGGGCCGATCGCGGGGACAGTGCAGATGTGTAGCAGCGGCTCAAACGCAAAATAAAGTGAGAAATAAGTAAACCAGGGGAGAATTGAAATCAAAGGCGGATGAGAGAAATAATTTACGATTGTCACCAATCGTACACTCAGCAAATGTAGTAGTTATTCAAAAGTGCTCTAGTTACCAAAGGTGTGAATTTAAGCAGTATACGGCAAAGCCCAAAATAAATCTGCTTGTGTCATGCAGTTGCTACAGTGAGAATTTTACGTCTGTGGAACGATCCGACCTCAGCACCTTCGAAGGTGATGCTTCATGACAGGGTGGAAAGGTGCATAATTTTCTCTTGTGTTTTGACATATGATAGCTGGTGTGGCACGCTACATGGCATGTAGGCGGTGAACGTGGTAACGCATGTTCGAAAATGATATATTTTGATAGCGGTGCTGAGTGCGACTGTGCGAATGATCTTTTGTGAGAAAACTTAGGCGTGTGGTTTCTTTCAGTGGAATTTGAATTTGCGTTAGGTGCTGGTGAATATCTTTTGTGAATACACTCCTGACATAAGCTTACTGAATGCGGCCTGAAGTGTCACAATCTGGTTGTACGGTGTCACGTGTTGGAAAAGTGCGAAGGAATTCGTAAGAGCGAATATTGTCTATTGTTCACGACATTGACCGCATTCGGCACGTTGTGGTCAAAGGATGAAGCTCCCAAATATGGTTGTCTCCTTGAGTCGTCTGCTAGCCACTGCGTGGCTATATGCGCGCGTATACATGATGCATATCCTCCAAGATGTTTGCGTTGATATATGCACGCGTACGTGATGCATATCCTCCGACGTGTTTGTTCCTTATGCTGTGCAGTGTTAAATGATTGCACTTTGCAGGCAAGTATAAGTACGCATTTCACTTTGTGCTACAGTCTTTGCTCTTAAAGTAACTGTGTGCGCGTGCCGAGAGTGTCGATGCCATCGTCGCACGTTAGGTTCGGCATAATTATTTCAATTTAGGTGCTTTTGCGTCATTCAGGCCGGCGTCTCTGCATGGTCGGCGCCTCTCCTTTAAGGGCGGTGTCCTACTTGGGCTACCAAAACGCGAAGAAAACTTCGTCACTCGATTCAACTGCCCCGCCAAAACCGATTCAACCGCCCGAAAAAATTCAAGCGAGCTACTAGGACTGGTGTCACCGGGGTCGCACACATCAACATTATACAGCGCGAAGAAACTTTGCGACTATTTGAGGCAGGGCATATGTGCATAACCGTAATCCGCAGCGTTCATTTAATTAAGAATACTGCAAGCCACAAAGAAGACACACGAGACAATCACTGATGATGGTTTTGTACATGTGAGGAAGGCGAAGTCTGAATCAGTGCCTACAATACATATTGGACTGGCTTTTTCGTTAGTTAATAAGGGTGAGTGAGTAGCAACTTTATTCGACGAAGGGGCGAGGGGTAATGGAGGCTAAGCCACATAGGCTGCAAGGCTGTGCCTTTCAATGACGTCTTCAGCACGTTCCAGGACCCATGTCTGGATGTCTCTGTCGGTGCTGGAGAGAAGGGCCTCCCATTGTTCCTCGGTCGGTGGTGAGCGAAAGAGGTCGGCGGGCAGGGGATCGTCCGGGCAGCTCCAGAGGATGTGGTTCAGCAAGGCTATGCCGCCGCA